>CAJVGC010000582.1:1163644-1419703 GCA_910822075.1 Senecio squalidus | reverse complement strand
TTGGTTGTTAAACAACTTTTTGATTTAGCAATTTGAGTAGGTACTGGTTTGACATGTCGTTGTTTCGTATTGTTAATAGGAGCCTTAGTCCGACAAAGTTTACCTTGAGCAATTATTAACACGATTAGGTTTCTACCGGTTAGTGTTCACAGTATTACACGAGCAGTATTAACACTTTTATTCTTGGCCGTATTAACCTTAGCCGTAGAAACTACTTTTTGTCTAGCAGTACTAACTCTATTGTTGAGGGTTGTACCAATGTGATTTTCTGAAGATGATTGTTTGACAAAGTTGTTTTTAGAGACAACCCTTCCCTTGTATCCCACCCCATGATGTGGTTTTTGAGTCACTTGTACTTGGTTTTGTGGATTGTGATAACAAATCTTTGCATAGTGATTTAGCTTACCACAAATAAAACATCCCTTTCTAGTTTGTTGTACAACCTGACCCTTTTGGATTTTTACTTGGTTCATGTTTCTTTGATTTCCTCGTTTCCCTGGGTGTTTGTTGTTTTCCTTAGGTGTTTGCTTAGTTTTGCTTTCTGAGGGTGTTTTTGCAATCTTAGTGGGGTTATTAGGGGGCAGAGACACTAAACTTTGTGTAGAAGGTAAAGTTATTCCCTCTATTGTGAGTAGATGATTTTCCAATGGAATATCCTTGTTTTTTATAACATGAACTTTACTTTCTTCCACTAAGTCCTCTATTAGAACTTCATCGTAGTTGATTGGATCAACATTGAATGATTCCTTTGGAGGTGTCTGGGAGATTGGGATTCTAGGTTCATCTAAAGATGGTGGGATATAGTTTTGGTTAAATGGAGGAGCAACTTCTTTGTATCCTAGGCCAGCCTTAATCTTACTATGAATTTGTTTTTGGCAAAGATCGGTTACAGATTTAGAGGCAAATTCTAGCTTCCCTACATCTAACTCAATTTTAGTGTGTTCTTGTTCTAACAGTTTAACTTTATCCCTAGCAGCTTTGAGTTTTAGAAGTAAGTCCTCTTGTTGCCATTCAAGTAGATTTATCTTTTCTTGATAGCTTTGTTCATTTACTTTGTGGGACTTAATCTGGTTTTCTAAGTTATCAATTACTCTAAGAGCTGACCTTCTTTGTTCTTCTAAGTCTCTAATGGAGTCACTCATTAGTTGATTATGATCTTTGTACTTAGTGATTATATTTTTACATTCAGGAGTACAAAGTTTGTTGGTTACCTCGGCCTTTAGTGATGCGGAAGTTGGAGTTGATGAGTCAATAGCCATTAGTGCATCCTCGTTTGGTGTTCCTTGATCATCATCTGTCCAGTCATATCCCAGTATGTTGTTGTTGAGTGCAGGAATGCCAACGTCAACATAATCCAGATCAGTAGAAAATGCATCATCCGTAGCAACTAGATCTTCAAAGATGTCCGCATCATCTGTTACTACGGCTATGCATGCATGGTGAATAGTAGCCGCATTATTTTCTACGTGAATTTGTTCCTCAGATATTAGTGCTCTATTCTGACTTGTTTCTTCAGCCAAGTCGCTCCAATCAAATCCAAAGATGTCCTGAGACATAAGTGCACTTTGATTTGTCTCTTGAGTGGTTCGTGGATTATTGGTATTGGACTTATTTGGACAATCTCTAGCGAAGTGACCTAGTTCACTGTATTCATAACACTTCACTTTGCTCTTATCGAAGGTGATTCGTTCGTTGTTTCTTGGATTGAATCTTCTTCCTGTTCTATTTAAGAATCTTCTAGCGCGTAGTGCCAACATAGCAGATTGCCACTTAAGATCGATTTCTTCAGAGTCATCTTGATGCATCTGTTTGACCTCTTCAACTGTGAGATTAGCACACTTACATATAAAGGATTCGAATGAAATCTCTTCGCTGATTTCATGTTTGGATCCTCCAGAGGTTGTTGCAAGGGCAGTATTAACATTGGTAATACTTGGATTGTTGGTGGAGATCTTCTCAGCTTCAACTTCAGATTCAAAGACTCTGAGATCGTTGTAGAGATCATCTAGTTCTAGTGCTTCAAGAGCGTCTCCTTGCCTGTAGATAACTGTATACACAATCCATTCCTTTCCTAGTGCTCGGATAAACTTTCTGTTTATATCATCATTCTCATATTTGATTCCTGCGCTGAGCATCTCTCCAGTGAGTTTCTTGTATCGATCAAAAGTTTGAGTCATTCGTTCGCCAGGTAAACCATTAAAATTTTCGTACTCTTGTTTGAGAAGAGCCTTCTTGTTCTTTTTGGTATTCTTGGTTCCGCTGAATCTCTTTTCCAGTGCTTCCCATAGCGATTTGGCATCTTCATATTCTTCGAATTGCGATTGATATTCGTTTGGAATTGCAATCATAAGAATACTAAGAGCCTTGATCTCAGTTTGTTTTTCCCTTCGTTCAAGATCGCTTACAAGTGCACGAGCATTCACTCCTGGTTCTCCATCAGCTCCTTGGGCAGCAGGTCGTTTGTTACCATTGATGATCACATCCCATACTGTGTAATCTGCTAGTAGGATGTGTTGCTTGATTCGTAGCTTCCATAAGTCGAATTCGTTGCTCTTTAGGATGGGAACTTTTCCTAATGCAATTTCTGTCATCGTGGTTGTAATGATTTTTGCTTGTGAGGATTTGTAACTCGTTGATCTATGGATCTAAAGCACCTCCTGTGCTCTGATACCACTTGTCAGGATCGTGTTAGTCTAGATAAACTAACAGGTTTGCTAACGTTGTAGATCAAGATCTATTGAAGAAGTTCAGCAGCGGATGAACACTTCAATATTACGAGTTTATTGAACAATAAAGAATGAATAAGAATTAAACAAAAGTATTGTCAAATTGCAAGCCTCAATTGTATTAACCAGAATAATATCAATACAACGTGTTTTCTATCTTTCAAGGATCTATCTATTTATAGACCTTGAGGCTCGTTCTAGATAAACTAGAATTCTACGTCTATCCTTATCTAAACATTAAATAAGGAAACTTTATCTAATTACAAAAGGAAATATAATCTAATTATAACTCTTAGATTATATATACAAGATATGATAAGTCTTCCGTGTCTTCCGTGCCTTTGACTTATTCCGTATCTTGACTTTGACTGTGACTTGATCCTGACTTTGTCCGTAGTAACCGTAGTAACTCTATCTACCGTAGCAACTTTGTAGAACAGCCGCACCAACTTGTCTTTGTGTTCTTCCGTAGTAACTTCATAATCATCAAACTGATTGTTTAAGTTACTTTTGTTTGTTTGTTAGGATTCATTGTTTATGGTTAAACTATATTGACTAAGTTATAACCCAACAGTTTTATACTTTGCAAACCGAAAACCGATTGGTTTCATCTAATTGGTTCGGTTTAAACCGATCGAAGCGAACGAACACCCCTACATGTATGTACTTTAGGCAACTAACTTAAATTTAAATTTATCCCAAATTTTTAAAAAGTTGTCTTAAATGGCACATCTAATGAAGTCGACGCCTTAGGATCAAATTATGATTTCCTTCTAATTTTTTTCCTCCGTATAATAATCATTTTTCATTTTAAAGATTCTAGATATTATACTCACTTTGTCTAAAAAAAATGTCCATATCTCTATTTACGTTTATCCCAAAACTATTGTTATGAATCTAAATATAAATAGTTAAAATATAATAATTTCTCATTTTGTTCATAAATACTTTTTACTTTTTTAACTCCAAAAATAACCGATATTTTTATGCATGAACAAAATGAACAATTTAATGAAAAAATATTTCATTAATTGTAGTTATCTTATTTCAACCTTTTTTATTTCTAAACACTATTTTTGATTTTTTAGAACGGAGGGAGTAACTAATTCAAACTTCTACAATAAAATCAAAGAACATTATTGTCTCGCGATAAAGATAAAAATTTAATCGTAAATTTTATTTTTATGTAGATATTAAGTTATTATAAGAACACAATTTTACACGTATAATAACATATATTTCTTTACGTTTACACATGGTTATAGTTATAATAACATATACACCTTTACATTTATACACATGTTTTGATACTTTATATTAGGAGATTTTACAATAACAATAAGGTAATTCATAGTTTAAATCGAACGATTTATAAATAAATTAGAATTATGCTTTTTTTATTTAAGTGTAGATGGAATGAAATAGAAAATGTAATTATGTAATGTTATAGAGTGTAAAGTGAAAATAATCTTTGATGACATCATCAATCTGATCTAACAGATGAAATCAAAAAAGTTAATCCATCCAAAAGACCTTATTTCTCCATGTGTCATTTAAGGCCACTTTTTTTTTATTATATATTAAAGATTAGGTAGATATAATACAATCAAATACCAAAGTATATAATAATAGAAATTTAACCTTTATTTTTCTTATTTATACAAATTCTAATAAAAGTTGAACTATAGTTATGTTTTTCACTTTTTTTTTTTTATTCTAGACTGAATTAATTAACTCATTTTCAATCTTTTTCTCTATACTATCTTATACAATTGTGCACCATAGCAATCACTTCTATTTTCAATTATTTTATTGTTAAGAAAAGATGTTTTGGTCTTCTAAAGACCAATATTGATTCCAATATATATGGACTATGACATCCACCATCTATGTGGTTGCGTAAATATTTCTTCTATTTGTAGTGTTCTTTTAATTAATCTTTTGAAAAGAAAAATAATTACATATTTATTCAGTTTATATCATTTAGCATCATCAAAATGTATATTAGTGTCTTATCATAAGAGTTGAGTTTGAAAACATGAATATGTCGATGTCACTTTCAAATAACATTTGGTTGGGTTAGCTATAACTATTGAATAAACAGCCTATCCTTAAAGGTGTTCGTGTACGGGTCATAATCTAGTTAACAAACATGCAAGTCTATTTCATACTTTTAAATCTTAAAATCCAGAAAATGTATAAATTTGAGGAGATATAAGTCATTATTCATCCTACAAGAATGACTTCATACAAATCTCGTGACTTAAATCCCAACTTAAGGCAAACGAACTGTTTATTTTTTGTTCTATAAAATGTTTCTAATAAAGTAAAGTATCTTTGAAAAATTTGAATAAATGATGATTTGAGTTTTTATGAACCGTTTATAGATAAAGAAATATATGTCTATTGACCATACATCAAGTAGGTTTATATTAATTAAGCTACTACAATTATTATAAACATAAGAAAAAGGTTATTTTTGTGTATTACATGTTGACATTTCAACCACTTAAACTCATAGATATTCTTCTGCTCACCTTCAAATAATACTTTGAAAATCATATTTTATTGTGGGAATATCAAAAATCTTATTTCAAATTTGATGTATCATTATTTATTATACTCTATAAATAATAGAAAAAAACTGAAGTAAACATCCTTTTAAAAAATTGTATTTTATCATTTATTCCTCCCTTACTTTACTTTATTTAAAATTTAATCTTGAGAACACAATGCAAAACAACGACAAGGATATTTTAGTCATTTGAATTTTCGTAGGTGGATACCACGGTGCTAGTGGATAATAGCTTTTCTTTTCTATGTTTTCCTAATGTGCAATCTTAAGTTTCAAGGAATGCGGGGTACACTATCATATCATGGAAATAATTGAGCATATAGATAATGAGTTGTTTTAACATCATTATTATTATTATTATTATTATTATTATTATTATTATTTAATAAAATAAAACCAATTAAAGAAAGCTTATAGGTATTGTTTGTCAACTCTTTGGAAGTCATCGTACCTAAAACTTTTATCGTTTGTACTTTTAATAACCTAAATCATAGTTGATAAATAGTTTAACATGATAGAGATTCAACTTACCATTTGTACTATTTAAACAATTGTTGAATGGAACTATGAATATTTGAATTTTATTTTGGATAAATTGCTTATCAATCAATAAATAATAAATATTGATCAACTTGTTCGTCGATAAAAGGAGAATTCGAACTCCATTTGCATTTTGAATTCGTTTACTTTGGATATTGTATTCATATGATATTCTTATTAGAGTAAATAACTCTTGTGTGTCTTCTATCCACATTTCACAATAGTTAAATAGAATATATGGGCAGAGACGGAGCCAGGATTTGATGTTAAGGGGGGCCGAATATGTTGCCAAAATGTTACGATATTAAAGGGTTCAAACAAAAATTGTACTTCACTATAACACCAATTCGTTACATTATTAACTAATCTACTACTAATAACACATAACATATGCTAAACATAATTTCTTTTTTACATAAGTAAGCATAAATAAACCGTAAACATCATAAAAGTTGTTTTAATTAAAAATAAAGTCTTTAAGTGTTTAGTGTAATAAATTTTAAAGTAAGAATTTGAAAACTAAAACGTTATCTACCCATTATTTTCAAATAACCGTATGCACAAGTTTGATGCAACTGAAAGCAAGAAACTCCAAGATAACCGAAGTCTAAAATGTAGAGCGATAGATCGAAATTGTAATACAAATACAAACAAATCAAAGTCTAGTTAAACAATTTTCATGAATTGGTTAGCCCAAACTTGGTGTTTTTAAACATGTTTGTTCCCCTTATTTTATCAACTACTAATACAACTAAAAAATTGGGCAACCAGTGACATTAATCCCGGCCCCCCCACCACTTCAAATAATAAAAAAGAAAAGAAAAACAATAACCAAATTAACTCTTATTCTCCGATGATGAATATCGGACCATGGTTGCACCGGAAAAATTCGTTTTTTTCGCTTTCTTTCTTAAAGATGTCTGATCTTGGGATGAACATATGAAAACCCCCTCTAGAATAAGTATACATGGTTGTAAGTTAGGGGGGGCCAAGCACCCGCCAGCCCCCCTACTGGCTCCGCCTCTGTATATGGGGCCTTCACAGGTTTATACAAAATGGACTAGACTAACATGCTAACTAATAGACATATACATACTAACATCTTTCGCAGTTTGATTGGGAGGCAAAGATCGAACGTTTAAACTGGATCTGAAGTCCATAAAAAGTGTAGATGGAAGCCCTTTCATTAAGATGTTTGTGTATTGAGAACGTGAGGAGACATGCAAGACACAAACATGTCCAAGAGCTACTAAATCGCGAACGAAGTGAAGATCAATTTCGATGTATTTGGTCCGCTGATGCTGAACAGGATTTGCTGCCATGTAAAATGATTTGATAGTGTCGCAGTAGACAATTGTGGCTTTGGTCGGTGGTGCGTATAATTCTCGTAAAATATTGCAAAGCCAACAAGTCTCGGCAACTACATTTTCAACCCATGATATTCTGCTTCTGCACTGGATCGAGAGACGACATTTTGACGTTCTGAGGACCAAGATAGTAGATTATCACCAAGAAAAACACAGTACCCTGATGTCGACCGTCGAGAGGAAGGGCAACCTTCCCAATCGGCATCGGAATATGCAATGAGACCATCAGTGGAGGATCGATGTATCTGAATACCGTGCTCAATAGTACCGCGAATGTACTTGAGAATGCGCTTTAACGCATTAAAGTGTGGTTCACGCGGATCATGCATAAATAAACATATTTGTTGAACTGCATATGAAATATAGAGTCGGGTAAATGTAAGATACTGTAAAGCGCCTGCGAGACTTCGATATAAAGTGGGATCAGAAACAGGATCTAGCTTCGTACCAGTCTCTGCGGGTTTGCGACATGGGTTGCAATTGAGCATTTTAGCTCGCTCTAAAATATTTGAGGCATACTTTTGTTGAGACAAGAATAAGCCAGTGGAGTTGTGCGTCGCTGATACTCCCAAGAAGAAATTAAGTTCTCTTAAATCAGTCATGGGAAACTCTTTGTGTAGCGAGGCGATGATGGAGCGTAATAAGGAGTCAGATGATGCTGTAAGTATAATGTCATCCACATATAAAAGAAGATATGCGATTGAGTTACCACTATGATAGACAAATAACGATGAATCAGAGCGACTGCTTGTGAAACTCCGTCTGCTGTCAAAAGCAGTAAATCGCTGATACCAGGCCCTGGAGGCCTGTTTTAAACCGTATAAAGATCTCTGAAGTTTACAAACATAGTCTGGGAATCGAGAATCGCGATAACCAGGTGGTTGGTGTACATAAACTGTCTCCTGTAAGTGAAGAAAGGCGTTTTTCACATCAAGTTGATGAGCGACCATTGACGTGAAACCGCAAGACTAAGTATTGTCCGGATGGTGGCGGGTTTAACTACCGGACTGAATGTCTCATCACAATCTATCCCCAACTATTGACTTATACCATTAGCAACAAGTCGTGCTTTGTATCAATCCAGTGAACCATCAGCATTATGTTTCAACTTAAATAACCACATAGATGTTACCACGTTTGCTTTTGGCGCACGTGGAACAAGTATCCAAGGGCCATTAGACATAATAGCATGAGATTCCTCATTCATGGATTTGAGCCAGTTAGGATCGTGCAATGCCTTAAATATGATCGGGGTACGGGAGAGATAGTGGTAGTGTGTAGAGTAAGTTTATTAATGGGTTTGAATATGCCATGTTTGGATCTAGAGTCATATAGTGAGTAGGTGGTGGTGGTGGTGTGGGAACCGTTGGTTGTGGTATTTGTGGTGATGGTGGTGGTTGTGAGGGTGGTGGCGTCGGTGGTATTTGTGGTTCGTGTTGGCCAACGTGATGCAATGGGTCGAAGGGAGCACGGAAGAGGGGGGAGATCGGTAATCATCAAGAAAATCGTAGGAAGGCTCGTGAGTGGGAGTAACTGAGCCAAAATGAAAGATTGTCTCGTCGAATACTACATGATGAGAGATGATAATCTTATGTTTCGAAAGATCAAGACATCTATATCCCCTATGGTTAGAAGGATAACCGAGAAAAATGGATGGAGTAGACCTAGGTGGAAGTTTATGTGGAATGGTTAGATGAGGAAAACAAAGACAACCGAAAATGCGAAGATGTGAATAGGTCGGGTGTTGTGAGTGTAAGCGAAAATGTGGTGTATCATGATTGATTGAAGAATAGGGAAGAATATTCAGGGAGCGGCCATATGAAGAGCTTCGACCCGATATGTGGGAGGGAGACAAGTCTGAAAAAGCAAAGTGCGGATGATGTTGTTGATGGTGCGCAACATTCGTTCCGATTTTCCGTTCTGCTGAGAAGTACGAGGGCATGAAAAACGGAACTGAATGTCGTGTTTGATGAAAAAGTTTTGAATGGGTTTGTTATCGTATTCACCACCATTATCACATTGAAAAGATTTGATTGTTCGTTTAAATTGGGTTTTTACGTATACAAAAAAATGAGTGAATTGTTCAAAAACATCGGATTTTTGTCGAAGTGGATAAACCCAAAGATAGTGTGTGTAATGATCCAAAAAAATTACATAATATTTAATACCACTAAGACTCGTAATTGAAGAAGTCCATAAATCAGAATGTATAATTTCAAAAGGTTCATAACAAACAGAAATGGAAAGACTAATGGTAATTTCAGCTTATGTTTTATAAGTCCGGATTTTTCGGCTTATGTAACAATTTATTGGCTTATTATTGTTTATTATGACGTAATAAACAATAATAAGCTTATAATTAGTTATATAAGCCGAAAAATTCAGACGTATGAAACATAAACCGAAATGTCAATAAGTCATAAGCCGCTTATATAAGTCCAAACAAACACCCCCTAAGTCACTCTTGTGTGTCTTCAGAGGCTTATACAAAATGGACTAGATTAACATGCTAACTAATACATATATACATACTAACAATTCTTTAATAACCGTCAATTGTTACACTATGACTTGATGTTTAGTGTCTAGCTAGTTTGTTTCACAAATCAGCACGAAAAACTAACATAATAACTCGTTGGTAACGAGTTTATTATTTGTAACTTATATGTAATTTATGTTTTGTCGATTTTAGATTATAGTACAATTTTACTTCTTAACCGGTTATTATTAGTTGTCAAACCGTCTAACTTTGATTTTTGGATCAAATTACCAAATTATCGTTGTATTTTGAATAAATTACAAAATACGTCCCTTGTTTGATTTTTTACGAGTAACATTCCTTATTTTACCGTTTTCTTCAAATTTTAGTCCCTAGTTCGTGAAGGTTTTTGAGTTTTTAGTGTTTGAAAAATAATCCAAATTTTTTGTTTGATTTCGATTGATTTCTAAAAAAAAAATATGTTCTTAAAAGATACTTTACTAAAATAAATTTTAAAACAATTAGTAAAAGAATTACCATAAATATACTTTATACTTATTTCAATAAATAGACACACCAAAAACTATAACCACAAAACACTTGAACGCTTGAAGTGACTACATTTTTTAAAGAATCGACACTAAAATCACAATCCCTCCAAATTACAAACCAATTTTGGATTTTCGCACTACAAATGCCATTTGTGAAACCAAGCTTCTTTTTGTTATATGTTTGATCAAGAGAACGATAACATTTCTACTTCGGCACAAAGATCAATTCGGTTCGTCTTCCCTTTATTATAGACCACTTTCTTACGTAAATCGCAAATAATGTAAATCGCACTCCACACTATCGTTTGCCATACACTATGTTCTTTGTTTGAGGGTGAGTCTTGACCCTCGAGCATTGAAAGAACCCATTTCCGACCATTTGAATATTCGACTCCAACCAATTTCAACCCATTTACAACGAGTTACACAATGGTCCAAAGTTTCTACCATTTCTTGACAACACAGGCATATTACAAAGTAAAGATCCATACCTATATAATATGACAGTAAATTCTAACGGATCATCTACCTTGTCCAAGTCTCGAGAGAAAAACATTTATCTTCTATGGAATGAGCTTAATCCGACATTTATAAGTTTCAACATAAATATTCTTCTAACGGTTTCACTAAACACGACTATAATCACGATCATAGTTTAATATTATGACAAGTCGAACTTCATAAAGCTTAAATTATGGTCGTGTGGGTCTTGATACTTTAGCCCAATATTACATGGTTGGACGAAATGGAGTAAGTCAACTTTACTGAACAAATATGGTCTGTTTGGTATTTTATTTGAAAGTTTGTTTGAAATTGTTAAAACGAGGGCGGAGTGCCAGCGCGTTGTGACAGGGATGAGTTTTAAACATGAAGATCCTGCATCTTTTAGCCAATATATTCTACGTACTCGTTATTTCTTCCGTTTTTGTAGCTGCCTTTTTTATTTATGTTACACCAAAACCCGCATAACTCAAAAAGCACATGAACAAACCTACAACATTTTGAAGTCTTTAAAATCAAATTGAAAACAAATATGCTTGTAGTCACATGCAACTTAACTGAACTTGATATCTTTTTGTATATTGTTTGCTCTAAGTTTTATTTGCAATTTCTCTAACTACACAGGTTTCGGTAGCGAATCTAAAATGATAATGAAGGTAGATCCTTAAAAAATTGGAGATTCTAATTCAACTCAACTAAAAATTTTCTTTAATGAAAAGTAAATTAAAACACATGCCTCTCAAATATTGTGAAAATAAAATCACGATTATGATTAATTAGCCTTTCATTAAAAGTGGGTTTTACTGTTAAGACATTTTCAAGATTTCAACAAACACTCTAGCTTTTCCCCTGAAATTATAAGCTTATAAATGGGGGAATCCTTATTCTCAATTTCCGCTTCCAAATCTTGTGAAAATCAAATCCCGACACGGCTTGAAAGGGTTAAGCGATAAACAACTAGAAAGCGCAATGTCCGTAGGGGAATTTATTTTGTCCGTTACATCGTCATAGTTTTGTTTATGGGAGGCATGGTTTTTATACGGATATATTATTCATGAAAATATGAAATATTTATTTCAGTTTTTTTGGATTGAACGTGAAACTATAAGACTCGAAGGGACGAACTATAAATTATTAGACTTCGAATGAGTTGAACGATCCAAATGGATTGGATTATCCAAACGGTAATATTTTTTTTTTATGTCTAAATGGTCAAACGATAAACTAAGGAGGTGTTTGTTTTACGGATTTTGAATGAATAGGGCGAAATTGAAATTAAGTTCCTTTTCCATAACGTGTTTAGTTGAAGTTTTTGATATAATTTAAATCCGTTAGAACCTAAATATTTCTTTACTTTCAAAATTGAGATTCCTTAAGGGAGTGGAAAAAAATTGGCAAAATAGGTCATACGACATAGTACTTTTTGTTATTAGATAATAAGCCCAAACCAGATATGTGGGTTTGGGTCCATTAGGGTTTTATTATGGTTTATGTATTCCTATATATAGGTTTATCAATAATAATAATAATTAAGGGGTTTTATCATTCTAATATGGTATCAGAGCGGGTCTGATCCCGTCTCTATTTTTCTTCAAACCCTAATCGGCGTAGGTATGAGCCGCCTAGCTTGACTAGGTTCCAAACCCTAACAAAAACAAAAAAAAACAAAAAAAATTCGGATTTGAAGTTCAGTCGATCACTGTTTTGGCCATAACTCCCAAACCGTTTGGAGTTAACTGACGAGGTCAGGGCCGTTGGCTTCGTAATTAAATTCCGAAGAAAAGCATACAGGAAACGCAGCAGAAGACCACCGGACGCACCGTCACGCTCCGATACAAGGTGTCGGGTTTAGATCTGAAAAAATAATAATTGTTTTGCTTATAATTTTCAAACCGCTTGGAGTTAGCTGACGCCGTTAGCGGCTGTGAATTCGTAATTAAATTCCGAAGAAAAGCAAATCGGAAAAAGCAACGAACACAGCTTCGACCCGCTCTGCGCCATGTATTTTTCTTGGTTACCCCTCTAGTCATCGCGGATACCGCTGTCTTGATTTAAAAACGAAACGCATTATTATTTCCCGACATGTAATTTTTGATGAAACTTCCTTTCCGTTTTCCACCACACCAAACACACCTAACCCCTCCCCTACAAATAATTCCTACAATTTTCTTGATGATCCCGTGTTTCTTCCTACACCTACTGCCAAGCAACACAATCCCCCAGCCCAACAAGCCCAAGAACCCGCCCAGCCTGCAGCCCAACCAGCTGCCCCACCCGCCCAACCTGCTGCACCACCCGCTGCCCCACCCGCCCAAGCCCAACCCGACCCGCTCGCTGCTCCTCTTGCACCGCCACCTCCCGCTGATTTTTTTGCACCACCACCTCCTGCTCCCGCCACCCCCCCAGCCGCTCACCACCCTACGCCGCCTCACCCTATGACCACTCGCTCCCGCCATGGCATCTCCAAACCAGTTCATCGCCTTAATCTTCACACCACTCACATTTCACCATTACCCCGCTCTTACCTCACTGCCCTAAAAGACCCCTTTTGGACCAAATCCATGATAGATGAATATACTGCACTTATTAAAAATCATACTTGGTCTCTTGTTCCCCGTCCGGTGAATGCTAATGTTGTTTCTTCCATGTGGCTTTTTAGACATAAATTTAATGCAGATGGAACTTTGAGTCGATATAAAGCTAGACTTGTCGCCAACGGCCGCAGTCAGCAACAGGGGGTTGATTGCGAGGAAACATTTAGCCCGGTTGTCAAGACAGGCACTATCCGCACAGTTCTTAGTCTGGCCCTCTCTCGATCTTGGCCAATTCATCAGCTGGATGTTAAGAACGCATTTTTACACGGCAATCTTGAAGAAACGGTGTATATGCAACAACCTCCTGGATTTATTGACAAAACTCACCCTGATTATGTTTGTCTTTTGCAGCGCTCTCTTTATGGTCTCAAACAGGCACCTCGTGCCTGGTTTCAGCGGTTTGCCTCTTATGTTATTCGTCTTGGGTTCTCACATAGCAAGACAGATCCATCTCTATTTATTTTTAAGCGTGGAGCGGATACATCATATTTATTACTTTATGTCGATGATATTATTCTCACAGCTTCGTCTACTGCACTTTTACAGCGTATTATTGGATTACTCAGCAGTGAATTTTCCATGACAGATTTGGGGTCTCTCAGTTATTTTTTGGGTATTTCGGTTACTCGCACTGAAAAGAGTATGGTTTTATCTCAGCAAAAGTATGCCGCTGATATACTGGAACGTGCCAATATGATGAATTGTAATCCTTGCAAAACACCTGTCGATACTGATGCCAAGCTTGGTCCGAGTGGTCCTCCTGTTTCAGATCCGAGCTCCTACCGTAGTCTTGCGGGGGCATTACAATATCTCACCTTCACTCGTCCAGATATCACATATGCTGTTCAGCAGATTTGTCTTTATATGCATGATCCACGTGAGCCACATCTACATGCTTTAAAACGCATATTACGCTATATTCGCGGATCTCTTTCACTTGGCTTACACCTATATGCTTCATCTACTACTCAGTTGACCGCTTATTCTGATGCCGATTGGGGTGGTTGTCCAGATTCTCGTAGGTCAACCTCAGGTTATTGTGTTTTCCTTGGGGAAAATCTTATATCGTGGTCTTCCAAACGCCAGCATACAGTCTCTCGCTCCAGTGCTGAGGCAGAATATCGTGGGGTTGCTAATGCTGTTGCTGAATCATCTTGGTTACGTAATCTCCTTCGTGAGCTTCATAATCCTCTATCTACAGCTACCGTGGTATTTTGTGATAATGTTAGTGCCGTCTATATGTCAGCAAATCCAGTTCATCATCAGCGCACTAAACATATCGAGATTGATATCCATTTTGTTCGTGACAAGGTGTCTGCTGGTCAAGTTCGTGTTCTTCATGTTCCATCGCGCTATCAGTATGCCGACATCTTTACCAAGGGGCTTCCATCGCCACTATTTCTTGATTTTCGCTCCAGTTTGAGTGTTCGTTCTACACCTGCTCAAACTGCGGGGGCATATTAGATTACAATTGTTATTAGATTACAATTCGTATTGCTAGGGCTTATCCACAATTGTTATTAGATTACAATTAGTATTGCTAGGGCTTATCCATATTTGTGTATATATAGAGATGTTTAATGAATGCAAAGGGGCAACAATTCAATCCTAATTATTTTCTATACCATAATATGGTATCAGAGCATAAGAATTTTATTCTTTTGTTCGATCTTGTCTTTACACAATAGATTAAATTTCTTTTTTTTCTCTTATCAAACTTCGCTTTTTGCCGTTTTCTTTTCCCTCGTATTCTGCAATTAAATTGCTACTATTCAATTAAATTGCTACTATTTCTTTCAAGTTCTAAACAAAACAAACCCAAAAGAAAACAAAAAACAAAAAAAAAGATATCGAAGTTCGCAATTGCCGTTTCCTCCAAGTTTCATGATTTTTATTAATCTATTATAATTTAGTATTTCCTTTTTTCTTTCTTGTTATTCGTTTCCAAGTTTCTTTCTTTATAATCTTGATTTTTCGATTATTGCATTAGCTAATTCAATCAAGCAATTTAATTCAGCATGCCTGGTGACGAAGATGATCAAATCTTTGGTATCACCAATATTCACGCTTTTATTCCAATCACCTTGGATATGGAAGAACATAATTATAGCCAATGGAAAATTATGTTTGAGATGCACTGCAGCACGTGGGATGTAGAAGGATATCTTGACGGCACTGTCCGTTCTAAAGGACCAACAGACAAAGGATGGCGGAAACGTGACAACCTCATCAAGATGTGGATATACAACACTATCAATAAATCCATTCTTCAGATGGTTATGAAGAAAGGAGAAACAGCTAGGCAACTCTGGCAGGCACTTGATGATCTATTTCATAGCAACAAAGACTCACGGGCCCTTCAACTCCATGATAAACCTATATATAGGAATACATAAACCATAATAAAACCCTAATGGACCCAAACCCACATATCTGGTTTGGGCTTATTATCTAATATTTGTTGGGTCGAACCATAAACAATTACCACAAGATTCTTTTTATATTGTCCGAAGAACCGAATTTTAAGTAAATACACTCCACTTATTTATATAACAAGACAAATGATAAAATATCATATCATTATCCCGTTAAGTTGTTGAAAATAATTTTCTACCTATATCATGCGAGTACGGTGATAGTGGTATCTATACTAGCTATCTAATTAAATGGGTGATAAAGCTGACGTAATAAGACTTGACTTGTCACATTCTTAGACTATTCATCTATGACAACTTATAAAACTGGTGACATCATTATATTAAAACTTGATTTAAATTAAATTAATTCTGTAGAATTTTCTTTTACTGATGCTTACAAAGAAAGGGATTGATGATTACAATGCCTATTTTCCAATCAATTGTGTTAAAGAAATTTGAATCTTAAAATGAATTAAAGTAAGTAAAATCTTTTTTAGTAAAAGCTAATTTGGCTCTTTATTAGAGGATCTAATATACTTTTTTACTAATGTAATAATTCCACTGTAGGGATGAACTCATCATGTTGCGGGTAACACTACAACTCCTCTTTGGTAATGGTGTTCTATTATATTAAATGTATAATTTGCAAATTAACCTATTTTGTCAAAGTATATTTATTAAAAGAACAATTCTAGGTGTAATTATTTGTGATTAAAACTAAATGTTAGAAAGATCGGAGAATCATACGTGTTGGGTCATGGATCAAAACCTTTTTAGTTTGGAAAGCGCTTGGAACCAACTTTTTAAAATAAATAGGTTTTAGTTTTGATTCAGACCGAGAACCAATTTTTGAATTATCATGAACTGAGAACCCATTTTTCGGTTATGATGGAATGGGCTTATTTTTTGCACCCTTTCTAGATATGCTTTCTTTAAAGCACAATGGCTATGTTTTGTTTCCTTGCATCACATTTATTTATCTATTTCTTTTCAAATTTGTAGGTCGTGAAAATTATTTTTGCAAGCAAGCAACCTCTTCATAATATAGATGTTTTGCATGGATACAACTTCTTAATTCAGGGATTGATGAATGAGTGGAATATTTTCGGGAGAGATACCTCAGGTAGGGACTGTATGGAGTCGTGAAGTTCGCTATATATTATCAACAACAACAACATAACAACAACATGCAACTCCGTGAATCATGACTACAAGCTAACACAACCTTCATTACATTTGAGTATACTGCAAGTTTGATGACGGTAGAGAGGTTAAATAATCATACATTATATGGCGCGCGAATCAGCAGTTGTGATAGGAAGTAGATTTGAGTTAGTTCTTCTTTAGCTAAAGTTGTATTTGACATGTTATTTTGCCGGTAAAAAATTGTTTCTCTAATTTTGATTGCTTACAATGGCGGATCTAGGATTTGAAATAAGGGTGTGCACTGGATCTAGGATTTGAAATAAGGGTGTGCACTTCTATGTTAGACTTACCAAATAAACACAAACCTCCAAATTTTTGCACTGCTAGTAATTTGGATAGGGTATGCAAGTGCATACCCTCTTGACCATGTACATCCGCCCTGATTGCTTATGAGATTATAAATGTATTGGTGAGAATGGAATGCAAGTTATGAACAAACACAACAATTATGATAAATTCATACGATCTTTTGATTTTGCAATTTAGACTTTACATTAACCATAATACCACCTCTTTAGATGGATTTTATGAATAAATACTGTAATTTAGTATGAACTGAAAAATTGATTATAAAATGATAATATGTAATTATTTTTTAAACGTAGTCATTAATATTAATAAGTTCAAAATATATATGTTTATATCATTTTTTTTTATTAAATTTCTAAAATCAAATAAAATATACTATTTTTGTATCACGGGTGCTAAGCTAGTTTAAAAATATATCGATCCTAATAATAATTTTACGTGTAAGACCTTGAGATTTTTTATAGAATTAATCACCAAAATAATCACCTATCACTTACACTTTACAAAAATAATCCCCTGATTCGCGACGAATTTCTCGCGACACTCTATCGTCGCGAGAAGTACATAAAACAAAGTCAGACCAATAAAAATCAGACACGTCGTCGCGAAAATGAATATTGACGCGAGAAATGAATAGTGTCGCGACAACGTGTCGACTTTTTATTGGTCTGATTAAAATATGTGTACTTTCACGACGAAAAAATTGTCACGAGAAATCTGTCGTGAATTAGATGATTATTTTTGTAAAATGTAAGTGATACGTGATTATTTTGATAATTTGCTTTTTTTTATATGACAAATCCAGACCTTAGACACAAACGAAGAAGCTTAAACCCTAAAAACAATCTCTCCGGTAAGTTTCCCCATCTTAAATCAATTACACTACTTAGCATAATCATTTCATATTCCGTTAATTACTGTTACATCATTTTACTGATTTCATCATTTTCTAACAGAATTTATTACTTATTAACGATTTTTTTTTTAATCATTTTATTCAGGTAGCTTTTCCGTTATGTCAGTTGCTAATTCATCGCCGGCATTGGAAATTCTAGGTAATTTATTTTCCAGTTACTTTATATAGACATCATATTTGACCTAATATCATTCGGTTTTCGTTTAACTTAAACGGAGTTACTAGCTACTGATTAGTATTTAATTATGTATATAGTTCCGATATCATGAATTTGATAAGCTTTTTAAAGGCATTATATGTTTATATACAACCTAACGACAATCGGTTTAAGTTCAATAGTGTTACTTGCTTCTATATGTAGAATAGGAAAACTCGAGTCCGTCTTTATTTCATCTTATGATTAGTATTTAATAGCGCCTAATTTGACTAGTTTTCAGTCGTCATCATTATATTGAAATCATGAATTTTATAAGCTCTTAAAAGACATTATATGTTTATATATAAGCTAATGATAATCGGTTTAACTTCAACCTTGCTTCTATGTGTAGAATAGGAAAACGCGAGTCGATCTCTATTGCAACTTATGATTAGTTCTTAATAGCGCCTAATTTGACTAGTTTTCAGTAGGCATTATTATATTGAACCTAATGACAGGCGGTTTCAAGTCAACGGAGTTATTTAATTACGTTTTCATTCTGAAATCATGAATTTGATAAGCTTTTGAAACGCGTTATATGTTTATGTGTAACTGAATGGTAATCGGTTTTACTTCAACAGAACAGAGTTACTTGCTTCTATATGTAGAATAGGAAAACTTGAGATGATCTCTATTGCAGCTTATGATTAGTTATAATCACGTTTAGTTTGGCTAGTTTTTAATATTGAACACAATGACAACGGTTTAATCTGAACGGAGTTATTTGCTCTATGCCGATTGACTATTTTGTTTGAAGTAGAGTTCAAATATCAAATAAAAATAACACGTTTTGTTTGCATATGGGTAGGGTGGGGTTCATCATGCTGCGATAGTGCTATTGTGTTCCTAACTTAATTATATTAAGATTTTTTTTTGTATGGTTGCTTTTGTTTCCAGTTAGAGAACCCGGGGGTTTTGTGATATGGAATGGACCGCCTTTTAGTAATAATCAGCCTAGTATCAAGCTTGATAAGGTTCCATGTACAAGTGCGAAGTTTAGTGAAGACGGATCCAAACTCATGGTGATAAAGTCCGAGTCTACAATTAGTATCTATGATTGTAAAACCTCGAAAGAAATTAGATCTTTTGAATCCCCCAACATGCTTGCTGCCACTTTGTCTCCATGTGGAACTTATCTTCAGACCTTTCAGAAACCGTCATCGCCACAAGATAAGAACGTTACGTTATGGAAGACAGAGACAGGAGAATCCGTTTTTACTCTGTCTCAGAAGAACATGACTACGGCAACATGGTATAATTTTTTTTGCTTCTGGTTTGATTTGGTAATTTGCAAACACGTTTGATTGTGATCGACTTATACATATTAATGCTTCTTTAGGCCGTCAATCAGATTTAGCTCTGATGAAGCAGTTGCCACTCGTATGGCAACAAACGAGCTTCAGTTCTTTGATGCTGGCGATTTTTCCAAAGGCATTACGCACAAGATCAGAATTCCTGGAATAGCTTCAGCAGAGCTTTCTAAGAAGCCGGGATCCCACGTGGCAGCATTTGTTCCAGAATCCAAGGTTTGTAACGATGCATTGTATTTATGAGGTTGACTAAAACTAGTATAGTGCGAGTCGAAGAGGGGTCATTTGTAGTGCGAGTTGAAAATGTCCGGGTCGGTCAGGTTGACCTTAAAAAACCTTTTATCAATTTCTTAGTTTCTAATAAGTAACGGACGATTTGTTTATGATTGCAAAACAGTATTGCTGTAACAATGATCTACGTTTTTGAATAAAACGATTAAAATCTTGTCTGCAGTAAAAGTAGACTTTGGCGACTTTCAACTTTTTTGACCCATTTGCCCTTTCCTTTCTAACTAATTATTTGAATTTGACCCATTTGAGTCGTCTAAGATAAAACATAACCCAAAATCGACCTATCTATAAGTACTTGGATCCAAACTGCCACCTCTACACGACAGACTTAAGATGAGAAGAAGCGGAAATAAAACTATCATAAGAATACTGACATTCTAAGCATCACTCTTGATGTTTGACCTCAAATATCTTGATCTGCAGGGAATGCCTGGTAGCGTTCAAATATATTCATGTGCACCTGATTCCCAGAGTGAACCCATTGCTCGAAGAAATTTCTTCCGGTGTTCATCAGTGCAGCAACATTGGAACAATGGTTCGACAGGGCTTCTGGCCGTGGTGCAGGCAGATGTCGATAAAACCAACCAGAGTTACTATGGGGAAACAAAGTTATATTACTTGACATTAGATGGCAGTCATGACGGGCTGATACCCCTACGTAAGTTTGTCTTTCTTACAGACAAAACATAACATCCCATTTGGGTATGATATCAGATGTTCTACCGAAGCCCCAAGAATTATTGAGAAATTAGTATGTTTTCATAAGTTGTTAATAGCTGATTAATATTTTGGCAGGTAAAGAAGGGCCTGTACATGATGTTCAATGGTCGTCCTCGGGAAAAGAATTTGCAGTTGTTTATGGATGTATCCTTTTATTTTATTTTTGAATACTTGTTTTATTTGCGTTTTGGAACTTATTATCTGTTTAACGTTTGGATAAATAGATTCTAGCTATTATTAAGGGGTCAGGTAATTAGTTTCTTACCAGGTGCAGCTGATTATGTTAGAGTAAACTCAAATTACCTACTGACCCCTTATGTTAATTTGAAAACGCAAATAGAGTTGGGCTTACAATTTTTTTTTCTTCATACAAATTCGAATTGGACATTGACGATTATTTTTCACTTGCCACTGGTTAATTTTCACTCATTCTGGATGTTTTAAGTATTTTTTTTAATTCTCTTACAAGTACGCTTGTATCTTTCCTATCTATTTTCTGTTTCCTTGACATACAATAGTTATGCCTGCGATGGCGACAATTTTTGACAGGAAGTGTAAGCCTCTACTGGAGCTTGGGACAGGCCCTTACAATACCATTCGCTGGAACCCGAAGGGAAGGTGTATCCTTTTTGACATAGTTTGTTTTTTCTTTTCTCTGCATTCTAAAATACCAGAGGTGATAGGCAATTTTGACCCGTTTTTCCCCCTGAACCGTTTATGGCTAAACAGTTCAATTCGGGTTATATATTGTCTTGAGCTGGTCAGATGGGTAAATGTTTTGGGTTATAAAGGAAAACGGGTTGAATGGGTCAAGTGGGCCAAACGTGTCGAAAGTCACTCAAAGTGTATTGAAATGCATAAAATTTCCTAATTTTTTTTATATTAGAAGTTAAATTATCATTGGAATAATATAATTTTAAAATCATATTGAAGACATTTCGAGTAAAGAAAACAAAAGTGTTTGCGGCCTGCCCTTCGATCTGACCCATTTCAACTCGTTATATTAATTACCATTAATTACCTAACCAACCTGGCCTCTGCCTATTTTCCCACCTCTATTTAGCTTCGAGAGTGTTTTCCCCTTAATCACATCTTCTACAGTTATATTAGTTGCAGGATATGGCAATCTACCAGGTGATATGGTATGTTTCCAGATGGTTAATTATATTTTCCCTTTAGATTTCGCTTGAATATTGCTCACTTTTTTTTGAAAAGATTTAAGTTAAAATTCCATATTTCCCAATCATCATGTTTACTTGTTCTGTGCGCTAAATGTGGGAAGGGTATTGAATATATTCCAACAGATAAACTCTTTATGATAACGTAAGTAAAAAACAAATGTTGGATTAAAGAAGCAATCTCAAAAAATAGAAGGAGTTTTTGAGTTTACACAGCTTGTAATTATGTTTCTGTGAAGTAAGCAGAAGAAAAATATTCCCAGTTCAACAAATTAGTTGGAGTTTTTGTATTGTTATTCTATAGACATATGTAGTCGAAAGAAGTACATATAGGTTCGTTCGTTCAAAGCTTTTAATGGATCGCAACAAACCTAGAGTAGCTCTAGCAAGATGTAATACCATATGTGTATTATCTCTTATTCTCATAGAACCAATGAACTTACGATGCAATTTTCAGGCATTCTGGGACTATGTTGAGAAAAAGCAACTATCGGCCACCAAGTCTGAATGGTCAGTGACAAGTGAATGGTCCCCTGATGGACGTTATTTCCTAACCGCCACAACAGCTCCAAGGCTGCAAGTTGACAATGGGTATGTTCCTGCGAGGCTAGTTATCGCCACTATACAAAACCGTATCTTTTTCTAAGTTTTAAAATAATAACTACTTCCTGTGCTTTTTTGAATAGTAAATAAGTTTGTATTTGATGAGGTTGCTGGCAAGTTATGACCTTCAATTAGTTTTCAACCTAGTCTTGTTTAATATTGTGTTAAAGTTCAATAAATAAGAAGTGAATATCCAAAACAAGTTTAAACTTAAAAGATAACGATTTGATTTTTGACAGAGGGAATTTTACGGAAACTTGGCAGACCACTGAAACTTTAAACACTGTCGTAAACGTCAGTTCATTTGTTATGCAAGATGGAAATCATTGACATAATTAAAAATTAATTTTAAGTTAAACATATTCAACGGGCTAACACTTGTATTGTTGTAGAATTAAAATATTCCATTACAATGGAAAATCATGCTTCAAGAAGAAGTTCGATAAATTGTATCAGGTAAGTTTGTTTGTTAGTCATATTCGTTCCTTCAAGTTTCTGTGCTAACTCTTTTCACAGGTTGATTGGAAAGCAGATTCACCAGATAAATTTGGTGACATAGAAGAACTTGCCAAGTCTGTTGGCTCATTAAATCTGGAAAGCAAACCTCAAGGTTCCATTATACATTTCTTTAATTTTTTTATCGATCTTTGAATGTTTCCAGTCATAGAGCTGAATTTATATTTTTTTATTCAGGTCAAGGGTCAAAATCATCACAGGCCTCTGTGAAACCCGCTAATCCTCCTGTTCAGAAGAAACCTGCCGCATATAAACCACCTCATGCAAAGGCCGCAGCTGCCAAAGAGGCAGAGGTGCGATACACTATTCATTATCAGATAGTCGGTGGAACTTGATACTACAACCCTACAGTTTAACGGTTATACTCTGTAGTGGAGGTCGCATTTTGACCCATGTACTTATAAATGGGTCTACTTAGGCTATGTTTATTCTAGAACACGGATCAAATGGGTAAATAACTTATGTTAGTAAAAAGGGGAACTGGTCAAGTGGGTCAAGTAAATTGCAACTTGAAAGTAAACCCAAAGTGTAATATATTGCATAAAAACCTCCTTAGTATTTTATTTATATAGTATGATTTTTGAAATCATTTGACACAAAAATTTTACTAATTTTTTTGAAAGAATGTTTCGGGTCAAACCATTCTAAAATTACCCGTTTACCGATTTACCCATCTAAATGCTAGTCGTTAATGGCTTAGCAATTAATATCTTAACTTCTTTTCTTGTTCTTTTATTTTCTTGTATTTCTGACATGGTTTCTGATTGTTATTGTTAATGCAGCTCTTTGGAGGAAGCACTTCAGCGTAAGTTTTTTTTACACATATAGTCTCGTTTTTCATCACACAAACTGGAAGAAATAGATGTCTCTCCATGCATGTAATACTCGTAAGCATGTCACTGATATTTTTCTGTAAATATTTCAGAGAAATAAGCAAGAATGCATTGAAAAACAAGAAAAAAAGGGAAAAACAGAGGGAGAAGAAAGCTGCTGAAGCAGGTTCTGCTACTAATGGTGCAGATTAAAAGCGAGATCGAAAGTCTTGTATCACTAATATACGAGATGAATGAGTAAATCTTGGGGCAATTGGTCGCCTCTTTCAGATTTGTCAATTCAGGCTTTTCACAATGAGGTAGTTTTGTTATGTTGAACAATCTAGGGACCATGTTTTGGTCCGAGCTCATACATGTACCGATACGCTTATATGATCACTCTCAGTATTATTATGTTACCAAAACTCCACTTTGTATCGACCAACAATGCAAATCATTGCAGTTGGCTCCTTATAATACCCAAATATCATGCAAAATTTGCCAATAGGCAATGGCTATCGGCTAATGTTGATTGAGTGAGACCTATGTGTAGGAAGGTTTCACGGGTAGAAATGACTGATCCTTTACTATATCGTAACAAAACTCATAATATCGTTGAAAAGCCGAAACATATCAGTCGAAAATATACCTTTCCTATAAATCGGCTAATTACAAGGTCATTGATAGTTAGGGGTGGAGGTAAAGCCAACAATGTTTTGTTTAGTTTCTTATCGGAGGGAAGAGGTGGAGGTAAAGCCAACAATGTGAGAATATTTAATCATCGAGTCGTTTCTGATATGATTCCTCATGATAATTCAAGTTTTTTTGTTTGCAAAATAATCATAAAATTCTAAAGACGAAAAGATAACGAAAATGAAAGAAAGATGCATGTAGTAAATATTCGTGAAACCCAAATAGCTGGGAATGATTTACGTGCATCGTCCATAGCCTTGCAGGTTGATTCTTGATCATATACGAAAAAGAGTAAATAGAAATGTTGACCAATCAATGGCTATTGTGGTTCTTTCTCTGATACGCTCAGAATGGGTCTTCAAATTTTATGCCCAACGGATCTTTAGTTACAAATGTTATTTAACAAAACGTAAAACCAATTTTATGAGTAAATAATGTCTGCGTCAAGTTGAATGCGAGCTTGGATACAGTAACCATGCAACTTGACGCAATTGGTTATACAAGTTTTCTTTTTAGCAGCCGATTATACAAGATGAAAACATATACACGTTTTGTACCAAATGATTTAATGATCTTTAATTTTTTTGATATCGAAGTCAAGACTGTCATATTTTTTGGAGTGTTCGGCAAGTCCTCAAGGTCATAAACGGAACATGAAATTTTTAAGCGGGGGGCCAAAACACTGCAGCGGTCCATGCAACACACAATAAACTGATAATTTCTCGGATTTAGGTAGTGAAAACGAATAATTTTCCCGAACTTTGGGAGGGCCGCAGCCCCCCTGCGCCTCTATTAAGGTCCGTCTATGCTCAAGGTGATGCTTGCAAACCCGAACCTCTTAATCAGTTCCATATATTCTAATGCAGACTAGACTTTATTCTTTCAGAAAAAGAGAACATAAATCATGAAGTGAAGAATCTTATAGCTTAAACTTTCAAAACAATATTTGTTAGCCAATCAAACACTACAACTTTTATCATTTCCTAATCAATAATATATCTGGAGCCGACACCGATAGTTACAAAGTTATTCCCACAAGGAATAGATAAAAACATGCTATAAATGCATGAGATCGAATTCTCGTGCTTGAATCAGGTTTCATGGCTTTCTAATCCCCAAGTTCTCTCGACTCTTTTTGTAGTTTTTATCTAGTCTCTCAACACACTTTCATTATTAAGAATACCTTTCCCGTTCTGAAACAAAGGAAATGTCCTCCGTTATAGAAGAAAAAGGTGGCGATAGTGGCATAACTTTGAAGGATTTGTCGAAGAAATTACAAGATTTTGCAAAGGCTAGAGACTGGGAAAAGTATCATACCCCTAGGAATTTACTGCTTGCAATGGTATTGTTACACTTATATCTTTTTTTACTTCACGGTATTTTTTTTCTGTCGAGGTAGGATTTTCTCTTCTTAATGATCGACGCTTTAATTCATGAAATGACATTCTTCAAGTTTATTATTCGACAAGATTGATTTTTACTGTTAACTTGCACAAACTAAATGAGTGCATGAAAAATATGAAATAATACATATGCTTTACGAGTCATGACTACGGACCGACTAGTAGGCTCATAATTAGTTCATAACAATATCTGTTGATAAAATTCCATTTTCATAAAGTGAATATGGCAACTTCACTTTATATATGAAAATGTTAGTTTTTGTTAGAAAACACAAATAACGGCACAACTGATGAGATTTGAATTCATGACCTATTTACGGAGAGATTAATAATGTACCACTTCGCACGTTTTGTTTACAATGATAAAAAAGGTAATTCCTAATATTTTGACTGAATGGAATGTGTAGGTGGGCGAGGTAGGCGAGTTATCAGAGATATTTCAGTGGAAAGGAGAGGTGGAAAACGGGTTGGAAAGTTGGGATGAATCAGAGAAAGAGCATTTGGGTGAAGAACTATCCGATGTACTTTTGTACCTTATTCGGTTGGCTGATATATGTGGCATTGATCTTGCGCGTGTTGTTCTTAACAAAATCCACAAAAATGCAATCAAGTACCCTCTTCCCCCTCGTTCCTTTTTCATGACCAAAGAAAATCAACAATCATGAGACGTAATCTCATGATTAAAACACAATCATCTAAGTCAAATTCGTTCGTTTCACTACATAATCAAAATGATCATAAATGGTTTGGTATCAACTTCTTTAGGGACTGTTCGAGATAGATCATGACTAGTCTCTTTAAAACTTGGGTGTGGTTTCATGTGTCCTTTTTTCCATTAGTCTATGATGCCTTTGTCTAACCAAGTTACATGGTTCATATAATACGTCGATCGGGTAACTTGTCGTGTCACATGAATCCGTTTGTTATGAGAATAATAAATATCGAAATGGTTTTTGCCAAAGTTCTAATAGTTTTCTGATAATAATGGAATATTAATTATTAAGGGAATAAGGGGGAAAAAAAAATATTGGTTATATTATCCCATGGGCTTATGGTGTGTTTCCATATTTTGCATTTAGATTGGGCCAATAGATTTAAGAGTTGTACAATATTGTGAGACAAACAATTATTATATGAATAGTGAACCAGGATCTGATGGCTCACAATTACTAACCTACGTGTTGAAATTATTATTACTATATATACTTTTTATAAAATAAATTTGAAATAATATTAGATTAATATATTAATTACTTCTGACCTAATTCATTTTAGTTTTAGTTTTTTTTATTGGATGAAAATATTATATAATTTAGCTAAGTCTAAATTTCGATTAATTATTAGTTTTAATAATTCTATTTATGTTAAACTATTAAATAAAGTTGTTACGTCTTTATTTCAGTTAATTATTAATTTTAGGTTCAGATTAAAGTTGGTACGTCTTAATTTGTTTTTGTTATTCAATCGTATAAACTGTGCAATTAATTGTGAAAATGATTGTTATATGTTAATATCAGTATACAATATATGTAAATGTATGTATGTAAAGTTAACACAAAAGTCATATACATTATTATTATATGTTTTCATCTTATACAGATATATGATTTTGGTTAACATTCAACTTACCGAGTAAAATAAAAATTTTTGAACCCGCTACAACACGCAGACATAATAAAAATTCGTTTTAAATATGCAAAAGTAGCTATGGGTTTGGCCATAGGATGTATACCTGATATTATAAAGGAAAAATTGCATGAAAATATAATGAATTTTGATAAAATTGTTATTATGTGTAATCAATTTTGGTTTTTACTAAAAAAAAACTATAAACTTTCATGTCGGTAACATTGTATCTCACAGTTAACTTAAAATCGCGTTAACTACTGAAATATAATATTTTTGAATTTTTTTTCCATGATTATATATCATATATGTGATATAATTTATGTTGATCGCTTTTTTTGACATTCGGACACAATGAAGGAAGATATCGAAAACAAATTTGTCATTAAATTAAATTAAATATGAAAAAATCATTAACTTTTTTTTCTTTCTTAATATGTATAATATATGTCATATTTAACTATAAAAAAAAGATAACAAACAAGTTCAATCTGAAAACTAACGAGATTTCAAGTTAAATTTTAAATTCAACATTAACGAAATGAAAGTTTATGGTTTCTTTAATTGATAAAAAATAAAGTTGATTACATACAATGACAAATTGATCAATGTTCATTAAATTTCAGTACAATTTTTGTTATATAAAGTTGGGTAAAGCTAAGCAAATTGTATAAAATGTAAGAATCTCTATATGTAACTGTTATTATATGTAATTAATTTTTAAAATTATCTAATAATGTACCACATTTTTACCTCGTTATCATTGTTTGTAGATATCAACTTCAAATTTTATTAACTATTAATTGATAATGTTTTAATAAAAAAAAGTCATAGACACACGTTCTATATATTGTTTAAAACATGTTGTCTTGTCATTTTGACATTTTGACCTGTAATCTTAATTTTTATATACAATGTTAATGGAGTTCAAATTTAATACATTTTAAAATAACTTTTAAAGTTTATTATTTACAATAATAATATATTTAAGTTTGTTATATTTTAGTATAATTTGTTTAATAAAATACCATTGAGTAGATATTATATTATTAGAGGTTTAAAATATATAATTGAAATTCTTTCAAATTTTTAGATTGATTTTAGGCTATAATTCTTAAATAAAGGCGGTTTTGACGTGTAATTAATGGTTTGGTGGAATGTAATAGAGTTTTACCTAAACGTAGGATGAAAGCATTAGAAGAAAGGTCAAATTTATTATGATTAATTAGTGGGTAAAAATCATAGATAGTCACTCCATTACTCTTCAACTTCAATTTATCATCATTTAGAAAGCATTTGTTATTCAATCTAAAATCAATTGAAATAATCTTTTATATTTTCAAACAACAACACTTAAAGCTATTATTAACAACAAAATTCATAATTTTTCTTTTTTGAAATTTCGATATAGAGCTCTTTATTTTCCCGCTATTCAACCAATGAATATAATTGAATGTAGTTGAGAGATTATTAAGCTTTAATGCATTGAAAAGGGGATTATTTAGATTATTACTATGTTTAAACTACTTTTGTTAAGATATTCTTATATTGTAATGTAATAGTATCGTATTCGTGTTATGTGGCGGTGTGAACAAAAGTATGTCATTATTGTTAAACACGATCAAATATGTTTTACCTTTTCTTTTAGAAATTTAAATATATTTTGAATTAATTATTACTATTTGTCATTCTAATTCTAAGTATATTAACTAAATTTTCATTCATATTCAATTTATATTATTTTAATATGCTTTATGTATTAATATATTTATAATTTACAACAATTATTATAATTACTAATTTAAGTCTGTATTATTCTAATAAATTTATTAATTAAAGTGATTATTTCTAAAGTCAGAAATATCATGTATAAATATATTTATTCTAACAAATTAACTTTAAAGAATTTTATAATGTAATTTTAAAATGATTATAATTAAATATTAAATTATTCTTTAATATTTTAATTATTCATTTAACAAAGATATATTTAAACAATTGATCAATAGGTTGGATTGTTTTATTGTAATCCATCATCAAGATTTAATTTATTTAAAAAGAGTTCTTAAGATCAGAAAAGGTAATTTTCTATCTAATAGAGGGGAGTATATGATAATGTCATAAATCTAAGGTGTCACACTTTTAGACTGTCTACATAGAATAATATTTAAAATGATGATGTCATAAAAAGAATATAAAAGTGTTGTTATATATATTCATTTGACCTTTTTTAGAAAAGAGTAAAGCTTCCTTGATAAGCTTTTATATTATTGGGTAAGATTGTCATCATTTTTTTTGAAATACAAGAACTATGTTAAGGAAGATTTTAAAATCTAAATTTGATATCTGCTTTGCTTTTAAATCGTCCCCTTTCATATCATCTCCATATTTTTTTCTAATCCATAAATCATCAAAGGGAGCCTACTATGTTGATCATCTGACCCGTTTGATTTCAACTTCAAAAATCTTTGTTTTAATCTATTAATTTTTAGTTCTCTTTCATTGATTATGATTTACTGATTTTTGTTGATTTTTTCTTTTTTTGCTTGGTTAAAAGATTTTTTTTATTTTGGGTTTTATATGTTTGATAAAGATGGTTGAAGACAATAACATGTTTAAGTATGCAATTACTTTATAATTTGCATGTTTTTGTTATCAACCAATCATAAATTACTTTAGCTTAACTCATTATAATTTAATGCTGAACATCTTATAGACATTAAAATTTAAATAAATTATATCTTCTACTAACTTTGTCAAGGTTAATTATTTATTAATTTAAAACAAGATTAACCAATTTAAGCTAAAAGATTTTGAACTAAAAATATAAACCATTACGCTTTTAATAATATATTTTTTTTATCGAAAGATTTTAATATAACCCTTATATACAACCCCGTGCAATACACGGGGTCTAAGCTAGTATGAATTATATAGAAGTATAGATTTATAATACAAGAGTTCACCGATTTAATTGCATCTTGAAAATACGGACATGACATAAGATAGTCAAGATCCATACCAAATAGGTCTTGCACCACTCTCAGCGGAATTTTTTTTTTTTTTTATGTAAATATGTAAATCTTTTGAGACACTAATTGTTCCACTTTGTAATGAGTATTTGTTCCACTTTGCAATGACATGCTCGTTATTATGCCAGCCCCGTTTTTTCTTTATCAAGATATTTGAAATACTTGACTGTAAATTTAATGATATTAATCTATTATTTTTAGCAAAAATTGAAAATATTAATAAATTATCAAATAAATATTATTAATTCTAATCATTTATATAGTCATCTTGCTATTCAATTATTTCTCAATGATAGATAGTTGAAATGTTTTGCAACCATTCAATTGGAAGAATATATTAATTCTGTTTAATGTAACATATTTTTTTAGATAAAATTATCCAGTCACTCAAAATATTTTCATTTTTTTTTTTTGAGTTAACAAAAGTGAAATCGACCAATGTACAACGTCTTACCAATCATGATCAAATAAAAATGCATTGGAAATTTGGAATTGTCGGGGATATCGGCTTTGGATATTTTCATCTCTCTAAATCTCTTATTTGTAATGTATCTTTTAATAATTTCATGACGGTAACTCCATTGTTGGAGCAAAGAAACCATAACCAAATCAATGATATCATCCAAACGTTCGATTGGAAGTCTTCCTTTCTTTGACGAAGAACGGAAATCCTACTTCATTACCTCTATCACTTACGCATGATTATAGAGGTTGAGGTTGAGGTCGATGAATTATGTAAAGCTCATAACATGATAAACGTACAAGTTATCAACATCAATTTTTGGAAACAAACGTTGATTATCAGTAAAGCTAACCATTCACACCCGCCTATTTTTTTAATGTATGCAAGATAATGTTGAATTTCAATATTAACATTAGGCAACTTGGTTGCCACCGTTCCTAATATATATATATATAATTTTTTTTTTTAGTTGATGTTTCAGGTTGATTTTTAGCTTGAGATGTTTGCTTTAACAAAATATAACGATTTTTTGTTTTATTTATGTTTTGGACGTGTTACTTTTTTTTTTACTTTAAAAAAGACCCCGCCACAACGCGCGAACTAACCGTCTCATTCTGTTCAAGATTGAACAAAATATTCCCATAGAAACCAAGTCACTCAAGCTGTAGTAAGGTTTGATGTAAAAACTTTAACTAAATATATGCTACTTTTTGTGACAACTCAAAGAGGAATAAAGGTTAAAAGCCAAAAGGACAAAGTAAAAACATACAAATTAGTCTCTTCATCATCATCGAAAATGTTGTTTTCAACAAGACAACTTTTGGTTTCAATGTTTAAAAAAACAAACCATTTTTAAGAAACTTCTATATATCCTTTGGTATATTTGATATTGTTGTATATCTAGTAAAAAAGTACCCACCCTAAACAAATGTGAAAAGGTCACTAGGTTTAACTTTAGCCGTTTAGGTATGTTTCACTATCCACCTAGGTAGGAATATGGGATTAGAACTCCAATATTAATTTCATCATTTATTCTAATACATTTATACCGAACACATTCACTTGATTAAAGCTATACAATTTTAAAAAAAACTTTAACTTATGTTTTACTATTTTATTAACTTTGTTTTGTTATCAACTTGCTTTTTTGAAAAGAAAATTAATAAACCTTTATATTCTCCCAAAGTCGAAAATGATAAGTTTCTTCAACTGTTTAGATTTATAATAAGAAAACGGGTTTTGATATTCATTGTCAAGGGGGCGACAAATATAAAAACTAAATTTAAATAACAAACATTTAATAATAATCAATATTATCATATTTATAACGAATCATAACACACCTTCCATATCAATATCGAATCTATTTATTATATATGAAAAGTGAGTTCAGATTCATTATAAATATGGTAATATTGATGTTCATTAAATGTTTAGTATTTAAATTTGCAGGTCTTATTTGTATTAATATCAAAACCCTTCTTCAACTTCAGCTATTTTAACAAATATGTTTCTATCTAAATTTTATAAGTTACCAATTAACCTGTAAGCTCTAACTTAAACTCACTATTAGATCGAGTTCTGCCAAAAAAGACCATATATTTTATAACTATTTATCGTTGTTTGTTTCAGACTTACAGTTTATAATATAATACATAATATAAATTTGCGAGATAATGAAAATAACTCGAATTTAGTCAACTTTTTATTACACTAGGTATCATTCACAATAATTTTACATTTTGTAACAACTCTAAATGTTAATGTTAACAAAATAAAATATATATATTACTTATTTGAACATTATTAATAAACACCCATGTATAAATAATCATTTTGAACATTAAATAATACTTAATGTATAAATTAACCACATCCAACCCCCTTTAAGATTCCGATTATAACTTCCGTTCAGTAAATGATATTTACCTCATGCCTTATGGAAAGACCAGGAATTCGAGGTGTGCAAGAAATGCTAGCGCACATGGCCGCGATTGCCCCAAAATATAGATTAACCCATGTTTAAATCTCTAAAGACATGTATATTCTTGTAATTAGCATTCACTTATTTAACATTATGATAAGAAAATAAGAATCATCAATATATTAAACAAAACCCTTTTTAATATGTAAAATAACCATAAATAATTTTGTTAAGACAACTAAGGGGTGTTTGTTTGAAATTATATAAGGAGCTTATGGATTATTGACATTTCGGTTTATGTTTCATAAGTTCAGATTTTTCGGCTTATGTAACCGTTTATGAGTTTATTACTGTTTATTATCACGTAATAAACAGTAATAAGCCTATAATTAGTTACGTAAGCCGAAAATTCGGGTTTATAAAACATAAGTCGAAATGACAATAAGCCATAACCCGTTTATATAATCCCAAACAAACACCCTAAGACATGGTTTAAGAAAATGATTAGTTGATAAACCGGTTTTTAATCACTATTTTAATTTTAAAATTTTTATTCTTTCTGAAGCCAGAAAGAAACCGTGCAAAACATACATACAAAATTCTAGAGAGATTCCATTTATACTTTTCCAACTCATTCTCATTTCTTGACTTACACTTTTCAAAACCCCCATAAATTATAATTCTATTTAGCTCAAACTTCTTTCACAACACAATCAGATTCCAAAATGTTGGCATTTCTGAAAACCGAAAGAAGTAAAAGAGCTTTAAGAGGAATCCGAACGGTTTTCTTCTTAATAACATTGATTATTTCCTTCTTATTCTTCTCAGCTCCTGTTTTAGTCGCGCTTGCCGATGTTATAGTTCCGTCAGCATTATTATTAGCTTCTATTTCATCTTCTTCTTCTTTACATGATTCCTTCGTTCAAACCATGTCGTTTTATCTACGCGATTATGATTTTCGTTATTCGCTTATTGATATTCCTTTGATTTCAATTATCAGATCCGGGATCATTCTATGTAAGTTCATATTATTAAATCAATAAGAGTTTGAATAACGACAACCTTTAAAGTTGTGGTTTATTAGTTCAGACACGCTTAAAGAATTTAGAAAGTTTTTTTTCTTCTAAAATAGAGAAATTGTAATTGAAATGGTTACAAGTAATTAATATAATACATATTTTCATAAAGACCCACTAATATAAATATGTGTTATTGTTGTTTTAATAATACATAACGGACCCTCTTATATAATATTCTAGCTTCGTTTCTGATTGTGTAGGTGTGTATGGATTATGCGACGGACGGGGTTTATCGACAGGTCCGTATTTGGGAATAACGACATTTTGTTCAATAGTGTCGTTATTGTTTGTGTCCGTAAAAGCGTCATACGTGTTTGGAGGTATTGGTGGTAACGGTGGTGGTGCGACGGAGTTAGCGTTGTTTGTGAGTTCTCCGGTGATGGCGATCAGTCATATTGTGGTGGCGTATCGGACGAGTTGTAGAGAACGACGGAAACTTCTTGTGTATAAAATTGATATCGAAGCTGTAAGTCAATTTCTTTTTTTATTTTTATTTTGAAAATTAAAATAAAATAAAATATTAGTACTTTTTTTTATTCAATTAATTAAATTAAATTAAGGGACAAAATGCAATTTGCTTTGTGGTGGGACATCATCATGCGACTTGAACCTTTTTTTGTTTTTGTTTGCCTTTGTTGACTATCTAATTAATTAATTTAACTCTAGCAATAGAAAATCTTTATGTTTTTTTGAATTATATTAATCATAGTTCGAGATTATGGTCAAAAATTCCAATTATACATAATTATATAAATATATTATACGTATAAATGGTTATCAATAAATATTGAGACGGTTATGTAAATAAAGTGGTTGATATTTTCATATTCAATATATTTATGCATGTTAAAACTTTCTTAAATATATTCTCAAAAACCATTTTTTAGTTGATGCTTTTATATATATATGTTTTTTTGAATATTTTTTCTTATTATTTTATTTTAGGTATGATTAATTAATGGAATAATATATAAGTTTGACTTTATTTTTTAACGTACAATAAGGATATAACAAAGATTATAAAATATTAATTTTTTTAATCACAATGACATGATGTTATTGTTATATTGAGAAAATAAAAGTTATATTTATATATTGGGAAAATTTTAACAAGTTGGCAAAATAAATTAACTTCAAAGTAACATAAAGAAGCTTTTGAAAGCAAACATAGAATCTTTCATTGCATTATGAAAAAAGATATGTCAACATAAAGTTAACATATTACTCGGTTAAATATAATTATCTTGGTTTCAAAATTATCGTTAATCTTTTCGATATATTAATATAACTATCTATTTGATAAAATAAAATTTTTATGTCCTTCAGAAGTTGCCAAAGTGTCAAATTAAAGTTGAATAAAACTCATAAACCAAGTTCAAATCCTGTTGGGGACATTACCGACTTATAGAGTCTTTAGTAAAAAAAAAAATTATTAGCTAGACAACTTAATAATTATAGTTTTATTAAACTATATTTTCTTAGTCTATGGAACAATTTTTATTTTTTATTTTTTCTTGTAGAAATATAAATAATAATTTTGAATAAAAGTAATAAATTTACTTGTTGAATTAAGAGTACATAGTTGGTCCATTGCCAGAGCACAACATAATCAAAGGTATGCATGACTTTAGTTGGTGGCATGATTAAGTTTGTAATTATGTTTTAAAAAGTACATTTGTTTCTTATGTTTTGTATTTTAAGAATTTATTTTGTTTATATTTAATATTACTTTTATCAATTAAAAGTTAATAGTAGACAGATATACCAATATATACAAATTTGGGATTGCTTCTATATTTAATTTGTAGTTCAATAATAGATAAAGGGACCCTGTAATGCCAGACCATAACCTGCCAACTGCAACAAATAATGTAGTGAAGGCAAGAAAGAATGTCCAAATTGTAGGCTTAAATTTAAAACTTTGATCTTGACTATACAAGTAACTTTTTTGGGTTTTTTCTTATCTTCAAATAATAATATTCCCATAATCAATTTGTGTAACGATATAAGTTGTGTATTGACGTCTTGTGGATAAAACTATCACCAAAGATGAGATAGAAGATTCGATCCTCATTGACGTTATTATTGTTGAGGATATTTAGACGCTCAGAATGAGTCGGTTTTAAAATAAATAATAATAAATGGTATTTGGTTGCAGGTATCTACATTCAAGAATGGGTTTCAAAGGTACTCAAAGATTCTTCAAGATGCAAGAGTGAAAGTAAAACTGCAAAACTAAAAAGGAGAGAATCAAATCAGTTACCAATTGAGTTAAAACACTATTTCACCATTTTTCCTTATCCAAGTTTCAGGTACCAAATCATATTTCTTGTAACATTATATACATCATTAACTTGTAAAGTACAACCATTCCTACAACTAAAATGTGATTTACCAAACATTCCACCAAAGACCTTTGTCCTAGGTTAACCGTATCGGAATGACCTAATATTAACCTAGATGTTATGTTTTCAAGTCTCTTAGAGGCAAATGTGTGAGGTGTGTGAGATTATTAAGAAACCTTCTTTTTCTCTAGTGTTGTTCTTATAGTTCCGGAGGTTAGTTCCCCGTCTCTTTTTATGTTCGTCTTATGTTTTGGTTTGCCCCGCCCTCCATTTTGTATTCTCGTGGTTTTCTTTTAATAAATTTTTGCAGTTCAAAATAACATTTGATAGATCAAATATAAAAGAACACACATTTTGGGACGATTACGGGCTACCCACAAGCAGAGGTGGTAAAAAAGCCGACCCGACCCGGATCCGACCCGACCCAAATCCAAACCCAAATAATCACTTTAGGGTCGGGTTTAAGCGGGTTTTGTATGTGTTTCGGGTAATTCGGGTTGACCCGAGAAGACCCGATTAGTATTAGGGTCGGATTTCGGGTTTGACCCGTATTACCCGAAAGTATTAACGTAACTGTTAGTTACGTGACGTAACTAATAGTTACGCTGACGTATAATTTATACAGCAGTAAAATGACGAAAACCGATAACCCGACCCGCCTAGACCCGACCCGAACCCGAAAACCCGAACCCTTATTAGGGTGGGGTTAGGGTCAAATTTCAAGATACAAAACCCGAATAGACCCGACCCGAATTAGCATTTTTAGGGTCGGATCAACCCGAATAACACCCTTACCCACAAGTAGGTGGTATCCTACGATTAGTCAGCTTGCAAAAAAGGTTGGATACCTAGGTTAACAACCCCAAACCCCCCACCCACACACACAAACACCCACACACACAACATTCAGTGTTAATGCATTAAGAAGTTGCATAGTACAAGACAAGAATGCATGGAAGGGCCAAGGCAAAATATGAACATGGAAATGATGTTAAGAGTGGACCTAGGATGCATGATTAAGTTGTACCCTACAAGAATTGATGCAGAAACAGTTGTACATGTGGTGTCTGCAAAAAGATCTAAAAAGAATCTTTTATGAGCTCGAATTCCCTGTCCTTTTATTATTGAGTCATGACCATGTGCTACACCATTGCTTTCCCCCTTGACTTGTGCTCAACGTGTTGACATGTTTCATTTTTTTATATACCTTTTTTCTTACTTTTCTAGACTCCCGGGAGTCTTTTAATGTACGAATGATTTCGAAAATATAAGGACAATCATATATTTTTAAACAATTTTTCTAGCTAAGATGTAACATCATAAATAACATTCAAGTTTGAAGTGCGTCATTAACATAAGTGTTTTGTAGGTTCTCCAAAGGAGATGCATTACTTGGCAAGAGATATTCGAAGCTGATTTTGGTTGGTACGTTTGTAACTATAGATTTTCGGGTTATTGAGCTATTTGTATAGACGGAGGAGATTGTTGAACAAATGGGAGTACAAGTGTCGGTTTGATCTGTTTCCCCAAAAAATATGTATGTAATTCTCTTTTTTTATTGTTTCTTAGTTATTTAACAGTTTTGGTATATAGTGGTTTTATTGTTCGATGATGTATTGGAATTTCCTAATCTGCCCTACACGTAGCTAAAAAGAATAAATAAACGACGAAATACATTGTTGTGTCGCATTATCATACAACAGCGCAAATTATCCTCTTTGTAGGTTTCATGTACAAGTGCAACTTATAGGCCTTACAAGCCTCGCAAGACTGGAAAATCGTTCTTTTAACTTTTGCTTCTAATAAACGTTTGGTTTCTTGTGTTTGATCACCTAAGACCGCCTGGTTAGGGTATATCGTCATTTTTGGCAAGTTGGTATGACATCAACCTCAACGTTAAATAAATAATTCACAGCCTATTGTATCTTAGTAACCGGGGACATGAAGAACAAAACGGAGATTATTGTTTTACCGGTCCCTCGTGTCTTTTTTTCAACTTTATTTCGTGAGTTATCTCATGTTAACCACGAGATCCAACATTACTTCATTATTTAACCAACCAAGTGCTCTTAAAGCCAACTGAAAATATGTATCTTATATCTAAGAATTCAGAGATTTTCAAAACGCCATACATTTAATAAAAAAATTTGATGTTCATATTTCAAAAGAATGTTTTTAAAGAGGGAAACACACACTATTTGCATTGTTAAACTCATACGCCTAATGGTCCATGGAATGTATGTCTTTCAAGCAACAGGCCCATTTAGGCCACACATGTAAACACAAAACTCAAAATGTTTTCTAACAAGTTATGGTAATATAAATTTGAATATAATTTGTTGGAATTTCTGCATCAACAAACCTGAAGGAACATGCGGAATACAAGAATCTTCTACTATGGTGGTGGTTATCGAACAAGAAAAAGAAAAGAAACCGAGAGATGAGAATATTAGACGACTCTTATAAAGAAAAAGAAATTTTGAACAAGGTTAAGCCTTGACCTTTCACCTTTATTTATAGGTGAGGGGGTAAATCGTAGTTAGAATTAGATTATGAAACAACCTCCTAATTCCATTTTAATCTAGCCTTGAGTTGGAAGGCAAGCAACCTTATTTGTAGACAACTACAATTAAAAGATAACATAAACCTAACCTAATACAAATACCTAATACTTCTAGAATATTCTATCCTAATTAATTAACAATTTGGATAACACACCTTATTCTAAGTATTAGATAACCCCGATAGTAAGCATCTCCACGTAATCTACGCACTACTTGAACTTCGGTCCTAAAACCACATTTGTCTTGAAGTCTTCTACCAGCTTGATTATAAAACCCTTAGGCCACATTTCTTCTTCTAATTCTCCTGGAAGGGTCACATACTCTCCCGTTGTAGTAACTATGTGCTGAACCGCACATGTCTTTACACCCGGTCTTCAACCTACCATCGTCAGAGTCCTTGACACCGTCAACATTACCGTGCTCACATTGATCTCAACCATGTACTAGAACCACCTATGCATAGCCTTTCATAAAACTCACCGCGATCGCAATATCCGGTCTAGCACATACCATCAAGTACCCTACAACATACGCATGTGGAGCCTTACACATCTTTTTCTCATCTCAGTCATCCTCCAGGTAAACCTTTAATATAACCTTGAAGCGTGCTCCTAATGGCATAAATACCGAACCGCCATTCCCCATTCTGATATAACCAAAAATTCCTTGCACATACCTTGACTAAGACACCCCTAGGGTTCGGCTACCCTTCTTCCTGAAAATCACCATACCAATAACCTTGTTTGTGAGACCCTCTATGTCGAAAACCTTCTCGAGCAAACCCTTAGTATCCTTGATTTTAGCTTTGCAATCCAGGAAAATATCCATTTACTTGTGTACGCACCTGGTGCTATCCTTTGATACCTAAACCACACCGGATTAGTCACTATCCCCATATTATGTTCCCGAAGTTCCTCACCTTTCTCCACATCACTACTCTCCTGATCTACCTCAGCTTCGTGATGACCCTCGATCAATTCACCTTGATCGTCTGATGATTCCACCTCAAACTCGACATGTTCCACATAATCTTTAGCACCAACCTCCACACAACCGTCCAAAGCGTATACACAACTCTGTGTCCTTGATCCATACAAAACCGTAATGGAACCCACATCTTACATCACCACGGTGTATCCCTCTTTCTCCAACGTACCCAAAGATACCAAACTCCTCCTCAACACCGGAATGGAAACCGACACCCTTGAGAACATAGCTTGAACCATCTTCCATCAGTACTCTCGTTGCCAGAGAGATAGTCATATACAGTGACTCTACCACACTGCACCTGCAGATGAATCCTTTTGTTACTCCTTGAAAATCGTATCCCTTTAGAAAACCCTAAAGAAGATTATCCAAGCATCCCAATCTCCTACTTGCTCCCAAGTTACAAAACCCGTAACTTACCACACAAGAAAACCCGATTGAACTTGGAACACAAGAACCTTGTTACTCCCGGTACCGTTGCTTATCCTACTTGAAATCGATAAAATTCTCCCCAAGAACCACACCGTATCTTGATACGCAAGTAACCTTGATCACCCAAGAACCCTAACTACGACTTCCTTTCCTTTCTTTCTTGCAATATTCGGATAGTAACCAAACACCTCCACCATCTTTGTGGAATACGTAAGCAATCCGAAACCCTAACTTGAAACCCAAGTTAGTCTTGCAAAACCCTAGTTTTTGTGGTACACGTTAGACCCCACAAAACCCTAGTACATTCTTTTTGATTGCGGCTCAAGTAACGACCCCCACAAACTAAATCCTAGTTGTGGTTTAAGAAACAACCCCGCAAACACCTTCTTTGTTCGATAAACCCAACCGCAAGAAATTGAGTCTACAAAGTTCAAAACCAAACTCGTATCCAACTCAAATACCCCTTTTCGGATTCAACCAACCACCAAAAACACAAAGTTGGATCTTTAAAACAACCCACAAATCAAAAAACCGACTCGTGCAAAGAATCCAAGAAGTTGCTGATTTTTCAGCATTTTTCCTATTTTTGCAACCCACTTCGACAACTTATATCTTTTGTTACACATCTCTGATCGACAATTCCTTCAGTCAGATTGTAGATATATGTGTTGGAACCAACAAACCAAATTTCGTGACGATCCAAAGGTTAACGAAGTCAGGATCACGTTTTTCCCACAGCTGCGCAAGTCTGGCAGAGAATAGCGAAAATTCTTGTAATTGTTCAACTCAGAAGAACCACGAACCGTGGCTCTGATACCACTTGTTGAATTTCTGCGTCAACAAACTTGAGGGAACATGCAGAATACAAGAATCTTCTACTATGGTGGTGGTTATTGAACAAGAAAGAAGAAAAGAAACCGAGAGATGCGAATATTAGACGACTCTCATTTAAAAAAAGAAAATTTGGTACAAGGTTTAAGCATCATCCCCTCACCTTTATTTATAGGTGATGGGGTAAATCCTAGTTAGAATTAGATTAGGAAACAACCTCCTAATTCCATTCTAATCTAGTCTTGCCTTGCAAGGCAATCAACCTTATTTATAGACAACTACAATTAAAAGATAACATAAACTTAACCTAATACAAATATACCTAATACATCTAGAATATTCTATCCTAATTAATTAACAATTTGGATAACATAATTCCTTCATATAAAACAATATGTGAGCATTTAATCTCCTAAACTTATATATATTGAAGTTTTCGTTACATATTATGCTTCTTCAATTTCAAAACTATACCATACTTGAGCTCTCCTTTATCTAGTCTATACATTGCTTGACTACATTACTATGACGATGCACATGAATCGGATATCGCTTTTGAGTCCTTGTTGTAGGAAAAAATACTAATTTATCTTCTGCTGCCGGCTCCCAACTTTTCGCAAGAAAAATGTAGGAATATTAAGTTTGACTGATAGGATTATATTTAAATGGATAGAGAATATTAACGTGAAAAGTATAAGCTATTTTACCTAAACTGAGTAACAAGATAGTGAAGAAAAACAGATAGAGCGACTCTGGCTAGCTCATTCCCAGGACATCTCCTAGGCCCTCCCCCAAATGGCATGAAATTCGTTGGATCCGACGATTTCTATTTATAAAAATATTTATAAAAAAAAAGGAGTTAAATGTTTGTTTAATTTCAGCAAAATATTAAGCTTGATATAATGATTATATTCAATATTCAATGAAAACTGGGGAGTTAAGGACCTGCCATCTCCAAGGATCAAAAACACGAGCATCTTTGAAATTGTCTTGATCAAGGTGAACAGCCCGAAGAGAAGTGAACACTTTTGATCCTCTAGGGATTCTATAACCTACATCAAATATATTCGAAAACAATAATAATGTGAGGGTTTGGTTCCATACAGTAGAAAAATATCAATAATATGCACTGAATAAACCTTTAATATCAACGTCTGTCATCGTCCTCCTGAATACGCCACTAATTACGTTGGAGACTCTCAATGTTTCGTTAATTACCTGAACATAAACAACAACAAAGAAAACAATTCAGGTTTCAAATTCAAAACATAATCATTGTTATTGAAATGAAAAGAATGTTTCTTCTCAAATGTTTTCGGATGTCTTCTTACACATTGTGTGAATGGCATGGATTTGTAGTCTTCCCATTCAAGAGATGCCGTCAACGCCTTTTTCGCTTTAATTTCATCATGTTCTTCCTACAAAAGATTCATAATATCATTAGCTTTGGTACATTTTGTTTTTTGATTTACACGTAAACAATCTAATATTTAATATGCATACATACATGATAGATACACAAGTGCACAAGTGCACACATAAGTAATATCATAATTTTATATTACAAAAGTAATATAACAATTTTATTTTCTTTAAAATTACATATCGATAACTTTTATTGTATTTGTTTGTAGGTTTTTCTAACAATTGTTTTCTCTTTTGTTTTTGTCTATTATTTTCTACAAATATATCTACAAATGTTCCTAGCAGGTGTTCATTGATGATGACACATATTATTTGTTGTATAAGGAAACGGACCCTTTTCTAAATTCAATGTATCCATAGAATGCCATATTACGACATATATGTCTTTTTAGAAAGATTAATCATTTCTCTTTTTCATTGGTTGTGTGGGAAAATAGCTAGATATGGAAGTACGATATGGGACTATTAAAGGAAATGTAACACCAAAAATAATCATCAAATTCGAAAAAAGTTTTCCGTGCCACTTTTTATGTTGTGAAAATCAGATATGCAAGTAAGACAACGAGATTATTAAAGGCGGTGCAAGAAATGAAAAAGGACGGCGCTAAAATGTTTTAATTTTAAAACACTTATTTCAAGCAAATTTAATTTTCGCGACGAAAGATGTGTCGCGAAAACTTTTCATGATTAATTCTGAAAAATTGTGTTAATTCGGGTTTATCAGACATCTAATTGAACAATATGTACCAACGAACTCATACATTTTCTAATTTTCAAAAGAAAAAATATCACTTAACTTTCAAAAGAAAACCGAAAAACAATACTCAAACCAGAAACCTCTCCAATTTTCTTTCTCTCAATTTACTTCATCATATCTAATTGACATGTATTATAAGAGTTTATTATTTATATCTACAATAAGATTAAAGACCGGTGTGTGGTTGTATATATAGGTTTAAGGTCAACGTAGAGGAAAAGTGTTACGAAAAACGATGAAAAAGAATGATAAATGTAAAACATAGAGTTTCGTGCCACACGATCCCCTAGTCCACTTTTTGTTTTGTTGAATTTTGCCTACTAGGTCTTGTGTAGTTGTACTGAAACAGATCACTTTACATCATTCTTAATTTATTATGTTTCTTGCCTAATTTGTATTTCTATTGGATCACCTTCTTATAGTACTTGGACTTCGACTTCTTTCCTAAATCGATTTTGTGAAATATAGCTCCGAAACTATGTTTAATATCTTTCCGAAACTATGTTTAAATCCTCAAATGTGTTGATACGTATAATTTTAGTGTACATTTATTAATAACTGCTCCTTAGATTCCTGTTATAGATACAACACTATTATATGTTTATAGACGACGCAAGAATATTAAAGGAGAAGCGTGGAGTGACACCGGCGGAGCTTGGGTCTAAGGGAATCCAAAATTTCGAAAAGTTAGTTTAAGTTTTATAAAACATCGGTTTCGGCCCCTAATATGAAAGCGTTCAAGTTCTGCTAATACGAATTGAAAAAGACGGTGTGTGAACTTGTCAAATTTAAAACCAATTATTTAAACATATATAATTCTCATGATAAAAAAGGTGACAAATCTTTTTTTTCTTCACGAATTTAGTGATTAGTTTTAAAATAAAGATTTTTCAAATAATTATGTTTATAATTTTCTTCTTTTAACAACGGCCACTTAGTTTTGGAAAAAAATCTCAAAACTTTTATAATATTGTTACTTAGTTCGTTTTAGCAATTGTAGTAACTAAACAATAGTATTTGCTTGCTTTCTAATGTGAGTATGGGTCATAGTGTCTAACAATCGCTATCATATAAAGGTTGGCAATAATCAGCAAAATACTAAAGTGTTGCAAAAATCTTTTTCTTTTCAAATTTTCATTTATTTAATACTCATGTACTAACCCTTACCCTGTTCGACTTGCAAGATATACACATGTAGACGATACTCTATAGGAACGGAAACGGGAACCTACCGTGTGTCTAACGGTCCCAACAAACTGTTATTGTATCAACATTACTATTCTGTTTAAATCATTTGATTATAATAAGTTGAACTAAAAATCAATTGTTTAAGGGGAAGGGAACAAGGAGAACGAACCTTTAGTTGAGCGAGTGCCAATGGGGTGTCGGTGAGGAATTTAACGGCAAGGGTCATGGTAGTTGATGTTGTGTCATACCCCGCCACTAGTAGAGACACCAAAAAATCCACAATTTCATCATCAGAGAAACCATATCCACAACCATCACCATCACTATCGAACAATGCAGCTAACATATCATTCTTCGTCATTCCTCTTTCCCTCTCCATTCGCCTCTCCCTTACCACCAGACTCAACGCCTCCGCCACCCTTTTTCTTGCCTAAAAACACCATACTTATGTATGTAAATTAAGCTTCACACTCATATTGTAAGTTTTTGTCATTAAATACAAAACTAATGCTTTAGGACACATTTCACATATGTCTATTACTATTAAAAGAGTGTTTCAAACCACATATGCAACACTTACGTAGGACATTTTGTACAAGTTACATATCCTGTTTTTTATCGAGTAAATATTTATTAAAGGCAACATCAAATGCTATTAATTTAAAATCTCGACAATACCTGTATAGCACGGCGATAAGTGGTGGACAAAATCGGAATAGGAATGCAAAAAAAGCCTTCGATAACACGCATATATATCTTCCTTAAATTCTCCGTCCATTCACATGGTTCGATACTCAATAGTTGTTTCAATGTTAACTCGAATGTTATCTGTAAAACCTAACATGTTAGTTTACTTCATACAAATATATAACTAATTTTAATTTAATGTACAACACACAAATCATTATAACATAATTATAATTATTATCTCTATTTGTGGATAACATAATTCATCCAAATCAAATCTAGAATAATGATGACCATAACACTTTTAAATAAACACATGGAATGGAATAAGTCGAAGCTTCCAACTATAATGCACTCACTACATAAGATCATAACATATTAACACATGCACATGATGTTATCATTCTTTCTCATGTTTCTCTTTATAAAAATTAATTTATAAAGTTAACATACCACTTAGCAAATAAAGTTTCAAACATTTATAAACTCTGATAACCACAATCTTTAGAGTTATAACTAAACTGTTTAAATCGGTCATTAAATATTATAATATATAGAGGATGACATCCGCAAATATAGAAATGTAGAAATGTTTTGTAATAAAAAAAACTCATTATATTAAATGTTTATTTTAGTTGTGATGACTATATATAGATAAAATATTCAATTATAAATGTTTTTATTTATGGGATATTTGAAATATCTCTTGGTACATATAAATAGAAGAATATTGTGAAATGAATATCTTTTATAGTAAAATGTATTAATTAAATTTATATTTATTTTCCAAAAAAACAAAAATGAAACCATGTGAGTGTGTTCATGAATGTCCTTCTTTAGCCGGATTGACATATAGCCCGCCATGTAAAAAGAGTACCATAAATGCACAAAGTACTATAATTTTTATTCATGTAAGCAATTAATAAATTTATATACCAATGTTTAAATTTTTTAGATACTTATTAAACCTTCATTGCTACGTCATATTTTACTCATTTATAAACACATAAATATTTTATATGAATAATAATAATAATAATAATAATAATAATAATAATAATAATAATAGTACATTATACTAAATAGTATATCAATAACTAACATTCCTAAAGAGAGAAAAAAATCAATAATTAATTTTAATCATTTTTCGATCTGATTGTTTACAATTGATTTGTCACGTGTCATTACCATATTTTTATTACTATTTCTCATCATTTGTACATAGACAATATCATACATACTAAAAACGTCTTATTTTAGATACACTTATTAACATTTGTATATCGTGTTAAAACGTAATAAACATATAAACAAATTCGAAACGCGCTATATAAACATTATACCTTCTTGGCTTCCTCCATGAGTAGAATCCGACCGGTCCAAGAATCCAAATTAAGTCGAACCAAACGGTCTATATCAACCAACAAATGATCCTTAATGATTGTAGAATTAGCAAAACTCATAGTCAAAGAATGCATTCTCCTATGAAGACATCCTCTCATGAACAACAACGAATGTTTTCCAACCAAGTTCGATATCGAACCGGGGTAGCTAGACTCAAACAACCTACCCTCATTTTGCAAAATGAACCGGTTTGTTTCCGGGTCAGCTGAGAAAACGGTTCGCTCGCCAAACACGTGTGTTGTGAAAACGGTCCCGTATTTTAAAACCCTTGAATCAATAAACGGTTCAGGGTTTTCGGTTTTGTATGCGGATATGAGTTGGAGTGTTTCGCCGATAAATGGTAAACCGACGGTTCCCGGCGGCATACGGGTTTTCCGGCGGGTGACGGTGGTGGTTTTGAAGAGTAAGAAGGTGATGGTAGAGAGAGAAAGGGTGAAGAGTAGAGAGAGAAGGAAATAGTCCATTGTTTTTTCGTAGTTTTTTGTATATGTTTTCTTTAGTTTATATGGTGTTTTTTTTTTTTAATTTTGGGAAAATAACAAAAAAAAAGAAAAAAAATCAACTTGATTAAGTAGGTATTTAAGACAGAAAATACGTTCAAATTAATGAATTATCAATTTTATAATTTGGTATAAATTAAAAGATTTGATTATCGATGCGTTGATACATTGCCTTTTCAAAAAGTAAATTAAGAAAGAGCTATTTTTTTTCTTTGCTGAGTTTTCAGAGAACACATAATCATTTGAGGTCGTGAAGTTGATCATTGGGTCGCAATGTGGCTTGCGGACAGCGTCATTTGTTTCTGAAGGCGATTGTGCTATATAATCAGTGTTTATCTTTTCTCCAAGCTTTAATAAATCCTCTAATTCAAAGAAAATTAGTTGTAGGTTACGGTTTATCATCCTTTTTAATCTTATTTAAATCCTCTAAAATATCAAATTTAAAATCTAAAAAATATACATCACTCTCCAAAATATCATAATGTATTCATTTAGTTCTAACGGAACAACAATCTTTGAAATGGCGCGGTTTGTCAGAATACTTATTATAGCATGTTGCAACAAAGCAACACGCTTAGGAAACTCAAAGTTTACAGGAGAAACGTCAAAGGAATGTACACATGGAGAGATTGTGTGGACGCAGATGAACGTCTCATAGACGACTATTTTCGCAATCGAGGGATTTTCATGTCGGAGAAATTTAGAGATATTGGATGAGAAGATTGCTATCTATTCGAATAGTCGACTATATTTCTAACTATTCTCAACAACTTATTTTCGTTCAATTTACCCATTTTAAAACTAACCAGATACTACGGAAAAACCAAGTTTTAATGTCGTTAAAAATGTTCATCCGCCGATCGTCTTTAGCATACGAAATTATTCGATACTTTTGATGAATCTATATCAAACGAAACACCCAAGGAAGCAAAGAAAGAAAATAAAAAGCAGGTGCCAGGATTCGAACCGCGATCTCCTCGCAGGGGAGGCCGCGCGCTTACCACTATACCAACACCCCTTTTTTATAATTGAAACGATAAACATTGTATTTGAAGACAATATTACTATTATAATAATAATAAAATGCACAAACTCATATACATTGATGACATTTAAACTTAAGATTAATGTGATTTATTCTATATTCAAAATTTACTTATAAACAACAACACATGACTTGATTCAATGTCTATAAAATCCAAACAATTGATCGGTTTGGGGAATGTTTAGAGTATTTATTGTATTCATTAGACATGAAAAATATGCTCAAATGCATTGGAGGTGACAAAGGTTGATTCCCAATCATGATTGAAACGATCTCTCATGTGTTCTATCAATTTAACATGTTTATTTTGGTGTTGTGTATTTGAACAACGTCGTCAATAATAAATGCACATTGAAATTTTTTCATATATACATTTGAATTCAAAAAATATTACTTAAGAATATAAACTATTTATTTTAATAATGTTAAATCGTAAGGAAAAGTGATTAAAACTTGTACTATAAATAACAAAATAGTATAATAACACAATACAGTATAATTTAATTTAATATAATATTTAATACAATAATAATAATAATAATAATAATAATAATAATAATAATAATATAATATCCGAAATCTTTTAAACTTTAATAGAATTCATTTGTTATGCCAAACACTTTATTAAGTGGAATGGGATTTTGATTTTTACGGTCTATATTTTTATATTTTATCTATTCTTACTTTCTCGAGTTATCCAGATATTGTTTTGTGATATGTAACAACGTATTTATGTAATCGGTCCTAAATGATTACAACACTTTTGTCAGGATCGAATAAACTAATATAACTTATTAAGTTTCCTTTCGTTAAGATCTTTATCTATTGAAGAAGTTCAACAGCGGATGAACACTTCAATATTTACGATTTATCGAACAATAGAATATCGTAAGAATATGAATAAGAACGAACAATAATATTGTCGAATGTTAAGCCTCAATCGTATTAATCAATATATCAATACAACGTGTTTCTTCTATTCTACAAGGATCTATATTTATAGACCTTGAGGCTAGTTCTAGATAAACTAGAAATCTACATCTATCTTTATCTAAAATAAGAAAACCTTATGTAATTACAAAAGGAAACATAATCTAATTCTAACTCTATCAAGTAAATTATTCTTGCACGTCAAGTTGGTCTTCCGTATAACTATTAGTCTGACCGCAGCAACTTGATTCACCCGTAGCAATAATAGAGTCAGTAGTAACTTAGTTGAACAGCCGCATTAACTTCTCTTCCGCAGTAACTTCTTAATGACTTCCGTATTAATCTTGTAAGTTACTTTTCCCGTTGTTAGAAGTATTGTTTGGGAGTTAAACTATTTTGTCTAAGTTATAACCCAACAATCTCCCCCTAACCTTGAACTTTTATATCCAATCAAAAGTACAAGTTTCAATGCTTCAACCGTATTAACTACTTCATTACAAAACAAGTTTAACTACTTCAAGTTAATTACATATTTCTTCGTTCATCCTTGTCTTGCCACTCAGCTTTCTTTCCTTATGTTCTTTCTTCTGTGATTTGTACCAGAATGCTCCAAACCAGTTCATGTGCTATTCTAGAATCAAGAAGTCCATATAGCTTGACTTGTATCACTTCTTCCAAAGTCTTCAAGCCATGTGGATATCTTTTATCCACCAAGTAAAACTCCATGGCTCCCTCCTTTCTTACTAGCGAGTAGACACCACTTCGTTCATAGACAAACCACTTGACGACTAGATTCGATGGACCTCCCTTCTTGAACACTGAACTTTTTTTCTCATATCCTGGTTCAAACAAACCACATAAACAATCCATTGCATGATCCGTACATGAGCATTCTTCTCTTCGATGAGAATATTTGACTTTTCCTATATGGTACATTATCTCTAAATCATCTCTTTCGAAATCTCTTATCACTCGGTGAAAGGCTGGAACTACTGTTTTTGATTTGTCTTGTCTTGTAACCTCATATTCTGTTCCCAGTTGCCCACCAAGAAATTTCCAATCAATGATCATAGGAGGCTTCACAGCTAAAGGTGTAAACCTTAGTCCTTCTATATGGTTAATGTATGATGAACAATCTTCTTGAGTAGCTTTAGGATCTTGTTCTTCCACACTAACTGGTTCTTGCTTAACATCCATAAAAGGAATGTTAGGACTTTCTTGAGAAGCATTTGGAGCAGTAGAAGTTTCTACTTTTCTTTTCTTAGCAAGAGCATGAATTCTTTTGGATGCTAGCTTCTTCCTCTTTGGCTTCTTAGTAGGTTTATCCGTAGCAGGAGCAGTACTAACAGGTTCTTGTTCATTAATAATCCTTCTGCCAGTTTCAAGAGCAATCTTCATGGCCTTCTCCATGTCTTGCTTCTTCTTCTCTTGAATCTTGGCAAGAGCAGCTTTCCTTTGAGCATCCTTCTTCTTCTCTTTCTCCACTAATTCCAAAATGCTAGCCATCTTCATAGGTCCTAAAGACCTACCACTGTAACCTTTTATCTTTAGATAGGAGACAAATTTCTGCCTATCTTCAGCTAGCTTGGCCTTTGTGGACTCCTTCTTTCCAAACACTTACTTCTTCTCAGGCTTGGCTTTGGCTTGCTTTTGGAGCATGAGTTCATCTTCTTCAAGCATCTTTTTGGCAAGCTCAGCATCAGCTTTTTTTTGACCTTTAAGAGAAAAGTCTTCCAGAATCTGCTCATCTGCCATCTCTTGAGCATGGATTGCATCCTCCTCAGCAATCTTCCTTAGCTTTTCTCTATCAGCCTGAGTAGGTTCTTGATTGAGTTCTTATTCAGAAGCAAGGTTCTTGAGGAACTCAGCAGAGGCTCTTTCTTGTTCAAGTCTTAGGAACTCAGCAGATGCTCTTTCTGCTTCCAATCTTTCTCTTTCCATCTCTGCTCGCAGATTTTTCTCATCCCTTTCTGCAGCAGCCTTCTCTCTTTCAAGCCTTTCTTCTTCCTTCTTCTCTTCTTTTGATTTCTCCACAACCTTCACCTTGCCTTTATCTTTGTGTTCTGGATCATCAAGGTTGACTTTGACAAGTTTTCCATTCACAGTGATGTACCCAAATCTACCTGCAGTCACAACAATATCAACTTGTTTTTCAGGCAAAGTAAGTTGACCTTCTTTGGGTTGAGTATCAACAGCTGCTGCTGCTGCTGCTCTTTGTCTAGCAACTGCTGCAGCTATGACTTTCTTTCTTTCAGCTTCAGCTCTCTCCTTTTCTTGTTTCTTGTTGTCTTCTTTGATCTTGTCAAGTTGTGAAGCTAATGTGGACTCATCATACATGACAAATGTTCTTGCCATTTCTTGTTGAATTAGCTCATCCGCAACAACTTGTTGAGCAAAAGTAGGAGCAGGAGCTTCAGATGTTGTGGTAGTGATTGTTGTAGCTTCAGATGGAATAGCTTGAAAAGTGTGAGAAGCTTGATAAAACGTTGGAGGAGTTGTTGTAAACAATGGTGGTTGATCATCTACGGGGCTCTCCGTAGCAACTGGAATACTGGCAGTAGTAACTATCTCCGTAGTAACCATTTCAGCTTCCGTAGTAACTTGCTCCGTAGAAACTATCTCCGTATCAATTACAACTGTCTGGGAAGCAGTAGTAACCATGGGTTCCGTAGTAATCATGGATTCAGTAGGGTTGGTAGAAATTGTTGTGTCTTCCATTTCAATTTCCCTTGTATGCTCCCCCTCTACTGTTTCTTCAACCATTTGCTCCCCCTCAAGCACTTGTTCCTTCTCAGTGGTTTCATCTACCACCATTCTTTCTCCTTCTTCATCCACCTTCATATCTTCTCTTTCTGTCTCTGTCTCCCCCTTAGGAGTACTATCAATCTCCATATCTTCAGTTTGTTGGGAGGTTGCAGTAATGACAGTTTCATCACTCTTTCTTTCTTCTCCCCTGCTCTCCTCAAATGATAAAATATGAGTCTCATGTTCTTTCTCCCCCTTTTTGTCAGATGGAGGAGTATCATCACATGACGAAGAACTTGATGGCCTGGGAGATGTTCCAATGCTGCGTGTGGTGGTTCTTTTGGGAAATAGTTGAGCAGATAGAAGAGCCTGCTGAGCCAGCAACTGTTGCACCAAACCTGTGAGAGTGGCAAGAGTTTCCTCTTGTTTATCCACCCTGGCTATGACAGTGTTGTACATGACCATCAATTCATTGTTTAAAGTAAAACTACCCTCACCCCTTTCCTGTTGGGTACCAACAGGTGGTTGATCATAGGGTGTAGAGACACTCTCCTGCCTAGCAGGAACAAGTATCTCTCCCATGGTCTCTTGGCGCCAGGGACCACTTTCCAAAGATGAGAACCAGTCATCATCAAAGGTTAGTGTTGCCTTGGTTTGGGTCTTAATTATGTTGATACTGTCCTGAGCTTCACTATGAGAAGTGAATGCTGCAGTAGTAACAGCCCTCCCCAAATGGTCTCCCCCCTCCTGATGGACCACCTCAGTGAGCAAGGGGGTATGCTCAATGTTTTCCCCTAATGATGGTGTCATTCCTGAAGATGTTTCAGGTAATGATGTATGAGTGTGAGTACGTGGGGTAGTATGAGACACAAGAGGCTGAGGAACCCTCTTTGGTCTTCTAGAGAAAGCAGCAATGGATGGTGAGTGAGGTGTAGAAACTGTGGGTGAAGTCACAAAAGTGGTGACTGTGGCAGTAGCAACTGGAGTAGAACTCACAGTAGCAACTGGAGGTACACTTGCAGTAGAAACTGTAGTTGTAACCTCAGGGGTTCTAACCTCAGCACTTGCAACAGAAATTGCAGTGGTGCTTCTGGTTGATGCAAGAGAAGATGGTGGTTGGGACAGAGGTGCAGTCACTTGTCCTTCATCTTGAGAAACTGTGACCACCATCATTGTCTAGAACAATGGTGTCACATTGGAAGAACTACCTTTATTAACTTTTCTCATGTTTGTAAAAACTTTCTTTGTGTGTGCATGAGAAAAGAAAACATTTTCAGATCTAGAAAGATTTTGTTGGAGGAATCTTGGATACATTAGAATTTTGTGTTTAATATTGACCAAGTTCCACTTCATTCCCTCAAAAATTAAGTTTGAAAAATTATATGTTCGGTTGGTGGCCAAACATACCATGACAGTAGCTAAAGAAGAGCTACCCTCATGCCAACCCGTTCGTTTTTGAGATAAGCACTGTTGCAAAGTATGCAACAAAAATTTCCATTGGGGGGACAGTTTTGCTTTTTGAAAAGTTGAGATGTTTAGGTCCCTCTCATACCCCATTCTTTCAGAATTTTCGATAAGAATTTCATTGGAAAGATGTGTTATACCTGCCGCATCACGAAGTTGTAAGTGTGTGCGCAATGTTGCCTCTGAAATACTTATTTCTTTGCCATCCACCGTGGCATTGATGACAGGTACCTCCCCCTCAAGATTGAGTTCTGCGGAGGTCCAGAAATCCCTTATCTGTGCTTCATTGATTTCGTGATTGATTGTTAGCACCAGTTTAATGTTGGATCGATTCAAGAAATCGATAATCGGATGGAAATCGGCATTGCCATCACGTTTAGTCAAGAAAGCCACCATATTATGTGTTATGAAAAACTGTAATTCAGCCATTGTTAATAAATGTATAATCGATTTAGATGATAACAAACAATTAGAAGCAGGATTTAGCAAAGATTGAAAGATTTTTTTTTTTTTATTGTAACGGTAACTTTTTAGACGATTAGGGTTCTTTAAGCAAGGTAAGTACTCAAACGGTTAAAAATAGCCCTATTTATACGGTGAAAAAGGTAACAACTTGACAATTTGGATTAGACGCGGGTGATGATTAAAAGTAACGGTGCAATTGGAGATTGCCACGTGTCAATATAGCTGTACCCCGCGCCTGAATTTTAAAAAATAGGTCCAATAATCAAGTGCCACGTGTAAAAGTTAGTTACAAGTTGTATTTTGACTTGTCAAATCACCATTAATTTAGGAATACTTATTGTTTAAGAAACCTTTTAATACGGTGATTTGCAGTATTAACAAATAATGGCCGTAGTAAGTTGATTAATGTCCGTAGTAATGGTACACGAGCCGTATTAACTGGACTGTCCGTAGTAATGGGAATTACTGGCAGTATTAACCAGAGGTCCGTAGTAACACAAAACTAAGCAGCATTAATCATTCCGTCCGTATTATTAGATTAAGGGCAGTAGTAGTTGAACCTTCCCTTAATACTGACAATTTTGGCCGTACTAATCATACTTTGGTTAAAATTTGTTTTTACCATTAATGTTGCAGTAGTAACATAGTACAATACTAAAAAGTAAGGCACTTGATGCTTATCATAAGGTTACTACTGCTTCTCGAAGGGACTTTAAAATAGAAATACTAAGAGATAAATGAAGTTGATATCAACCCATGTTAATCATTCCAATGCTTGTAATTAAGAATGTGAATCTTCCCACATCCAGGTCAGCAAGCTGAGTGTCGGTGTGGATTTCTCAACATGAATCAATTTCTTTTCGTTACAGTCTCTTATGAAGTGATAGCGTATCTCTATATGCTTTGTCTTGGAGTGCTTGACTGGATTGTTGATGATGCTAATCGTGCTTTGGTTGTCAATGTAAATTGGTGTGTTCATGAATGAATAGCCATAATCCATCATTTGATTTTGTATCCATAGCACTTGAGCACAACAACTAGCAGCTGCAATGTATTCAGCTTCTGTGGAAGAGGTAGAGACCGTTGTTTGCTTCTTGCATTGCCATGACACCAGTCTTGAGTCAATAAATTGGCATCCTCCAGTTGTTGATTTCCTGTCTAAGTTTTCACCACCATAGTCACTGTCAGTATAAGCAATTAAATCAAAATGAGAGTCTTTAGGATACCATAAACCTAAGTTAGGCTTGCCCTTTAGGTACCGAAAGATTCTCTTGACTGCAATTAGGTGTGACATTTTGGGTCTTGTTTGATATCTTGCACAAACACAAACTCCAAACATGATGTCTGGTCTTGAAGCTGTGAGATACATTAAGGAGCCAATCATTGATCTATAATTATGTATATCCACATCCTCCCCCTCAAGATCAGCAGTCAGTTATGTGGGAGTTTCTACAGGAGTGCTTGCTATCTTGGCATCCAATAATCCAAATTTAGTGAGTATGTCCTTGACATACTTGGATTGACTGATAAAGAGGCCATCTTCCTTTTGCTTGACTTGTAGACCCAAAAAGAAAGTAAGTTCTCCCATTGAACTCATTTGAAACTTAGTGTGCATTAAGTCTTCAAACTCTTTGCACAAAGCATCTTCAATACCCTCTTCTTGTGTGTAGCCTTGTGCAACCAGTCTTGCTTTGTTCTTGACCACAATACCTCTTTCATCCTTCTTGTTTCTGAAGATCCATCTTGTTCCTATCACCTTCTTGCCAAATGGGACTTCCATTAATTCCCGTACTCCTTGGATCTTGAATTGTAGTAGCTCAGCTTGACATGCCTCTATCCAATGTGGATCCAGTAATGCCTCTTGTATTTTCTTTGGTTCCATTTGAGAAAGAAAGCAGGCAAACAGACATGTGTTAAGAAGAGCTTTCACAAGATCTTTCTTGGACTTGGTTTGACTTCTAGTCTCCATTAAGAAGTCAAGATCACCAATTATTTGAGAAGGTGGGTGGTTCTTTGCAACACGAGAAGATGGAATCTTCTCAATTCTTAGTTCAGCGCCTAAGTTTGTATCATTCAAATCGGGCATATCATTGGTTGGGTAGTAAGCAGTAGAGGGAGGAGTAGTAACTGAAGAAGGTATAACATCAGTGTATGGCTCAAATTCTTCAGTGACATTTTGTTCAACTCCATTTTCATCCTCTTGTACTAAGTGTGGAACGCCATCGGGGCGTGTTGCATCATCCTTAGTAGTAGTTGCTTCATCTTCATGTGTAGGTTCATGAGAAGAATCGTCTGTTACATATGGGGATATGGGATCAAAAAGTTGAATGGGATCCTCCATAGAAACAGGAAGATTGATGTACTCCATAACATCTAATCGAGCAGTACCAATGACAGGAGCCGTAGTAACTGGCTCCGTAGTAGGAGAATCCGTAGGAAGAGAGGGTGTCGTAGTAACAGTATCCGTAGGAACTGAAGAAGATTGAAACTCAAAGTTAGAGTTTAACGATTTGGTTAATGCATCCAAATCGAAAACCCAATTTGGTCCTTGACCCTTCTTGGTGTAAGTATGTTCATTGAAGGTCACGTTGGAGCTTTCTTCGATTATCTTTGTTTTGTGATTGTAAACACGATATGCCTTGCTTTGTGATGAGTATCCAACGAAAGTTCCTTCATCAGCTTTGCTCTCAAACTTACCAAGATAGTCTTTAGAGTTTAAGACTATACAAGAACATCCAAAAGCTCTTAAGAAACTGATCAAAGGTTGTCTCTTATGGAGGAGTTCATATGGAGTTTTGTTGTGAGACTTGACTAGAAGGACCCTATTCTGAACATAGCAGGCAGTGTTAACTGCTTCTGCCCAGAAAAAGATGGGTAGATTGGAGCCTGCCAACATGCTTCTAGCTGCTTCGATCAATGTTCTATTTCTTCTTTCAGCAACTCCATTTTGTTGAGGAGTTCTAGCAGCACTGAATTGCCTCTCTATTCCTTTCTTTTCACAAAAATCATTCATCACTTGGTTCTTGAATTCTGTGCCATTATCACATCGAATTTTCTTGACTTTGAGATTAATTTGATGTTCAATCTTTGTGATGAAAGTGATAAGTAGCTGACTTGTTTCATCCTTGGTACCTAGAAAGTACACCCATGTGTATCTTGAAAAGTCATCAGTGATGACAAGACAATATGACTTCTTTGCAATGCTCTTTACATTGGTAGGACCAAATAAATCCATGTGGAGTAAATGTAAAGGTGTGGTGTTAGTGTTGATCTCCTTTGTCTTGTGAGAAGATTTGTGTTGTTTACCCTTCAAACATGCTAAGCAGTTGTCATCAAGATTAAACTGCTTGTTGGGGAGACCTCTAACTAAACCTGATTTGACCAGTTTGTTGATATTCTTCAGGTTCATGTGGCACATTCTCCTATGCCATAAGGTGGATTCATCTAGAGTAGCTTTGGAGAAAAAGCATGCTTCAGATGAAGTGAGTTGAACCTTTGACATGTCAAGACAATAGACATTGTCTCTTCTTGGTGTTCTGAGTAAGATCATACTCTCATCTATGACATAGCCAGGCTTCATAATGATGCATTCAGATGCAGTAAATATAGTTGTGTGCTTCTCATCACAGACTTGAGAGACACTCAACGGATTATACTGCAATTGTTGCACATAGTACACATCTTTGAAGTGTAATGTACCATTGCTTATTGTTCCTTTCCCAGAAATTCTTCCTCCTTTTGGATTTCCTCAAAACGAAACATATCCTCCATTGAAATTTTCAAAGTCCTGAAGACATGACATGTTGCCTGTCATGTGCCTGGAACAGCCACTATCTACATGCCAACTGCTCTCACTTTCTTTGGTTGGCTGAACCTGCACATAAACGATAGAAGTTAGTTTCTGGTGGGAACCCAATCCAAAGCTGACTTCGGTTTGCCCATTTCATCAAAGTAACTCACCTTCCTTTGGACTAGTTTTGAAAAATCAATAGGGACAGGTGGTTGAGTTACTTGGATCTTTGGTTGCCACACTTGTTTGAATGTTTTAGCTTTTGAAACAATTTTAGTGTTAACAGCTTTTGATTTAACAATAGGAACAGAGACTGGTTTGACATTCCTTTGTTTCCTAGTATTGATAGGAGCCATAGTAACTAAGTTACCTTTGGCAGTATTAACACTAGCAGTATTAACACGGTTATTTTTCATAGTATTAATACGAGCAGTATTAACACCATTATATTTGGTCGTATTAAGTTTTGCAGTAGAAACAAAATTTTGTCTGGCAATAGGAACTCTATTTCTATTGTTAGAAAATAAGTTACTTTTGTTTACACTTTTTCTTCCTGAATTCAGAGTAACAAATTGATTGTTTGAACGATTTATTTTGTTACTAGTGTTCATTGGTTTGTTAGTATGAGCAACCTTTCTTGTATATCCCAACCCATGATGTGGTTTTTGAATCACTTGCAATTGATTTTGAGGATTGTGATAACAAACTTTTGCATAGTGATTTAATTTGCCACATATAAAACATCCCTTAACTGAGCTTTTGATAGTGTGACCTTTTTGAGCTTTTACTTGGTTCATATTAAGTTGATTTCCTCTTTTACCTATATGTTTCCAAGTCTTTTCTTTTTCCTTAGGGGCTGTTTTGGTCGGGCTTTCAGTGGATGTTTAAACCTTATTGATGAGGTCATTAGGGGGCATAGACACTAGACTTTGTGAAGAATATTGAGTAATACCTTTTATTGTGAGTAAGTGATTTTCCAAAGGAATATCCTTGTTTTTCACAATATTAAGCTTACTCTCTTCAACTAAGTCCTCAATCAGAACTTCATCATAGTTGATTGGATCAACATTGAATGATTCTTTTGGAGGTGTGTGAGAGATAGGGATTCTAGGTTCATCTATATTTTTATATTTTATCTATTCTTACTTTCTCGAGTTATCCAGATATTGTTTTGTGATATGTAACAACGTATTTATGTAATCGGTCCTAAATGATTACAACACTTTTGTCAGGATCGAATAAGCTAATATAACTTATTAAGTTTCCCTTCGTTAAGATCTTAATCTATTGAAAAAGTTCAGGAGCGGATGAACACTTCAATATTTACGAGTTATCGAACAATAGAATATCGTAAGAATATGAATAAGAACGAACAATAATATTGTCGAATGTTAAGCCTCAATCGTATTAATCAATATATCAATACAATGTGTTTCTTCTATTCTACAAGGATCTATATTTATAGACCTTGAGGCTAGTTCTAGATAAACTAGAAATCTATATCTATCTTTATCTAAAATAAGAAAACCTTATCTAATTACAAAAGGAAACATAATCTAATTCTAACTCTATCAAGTAAATTATTCTTGCACGTCAAGTTGGTCTTCCGTATTAACTATTAGTCTGACCGCATCAACTTGATTCATCCGTAGCAATAATAGAGTCAGTAGTAACTTAGTTGAACAGCCGCATTAACTTGTCTTCCGCAGTAACTTCTTAATGACTTCCGTATTAATTTTGTAAGTTACTTTTCCCGTTGTTAGAAGTATTGTTTGGGAGTTAAACTATTTTGTCTAAGTTATAACCCAACAACTTTTATTTAAGGTTGTTAACATCCCAACTTTAATCTTAAGATCTTATGATTTTACGATCTCGTTTAGCAAAAAAGATTCCGATCTTGCATAGGATCTAAATCATATGATTTTAGCGAGATCTCGATCTTTATCTTAAGATTTTAGGATTTTTATATAATCCGATTCTACTTTTCTTGAATTTAAGAACACAAAAACTATAAATAAATTAACATTGTTAAAAAAAAGTAAATATCGTGTAACCGTTTATAACACTTAAAATTTAATTTTTATAAAATATTTACTTCAACCAACGAATAAATTTCAATCGAAATCAATATTAAATTAATTAAATATGTTATATGTATGAATTTCCCATTGCATGCCAAACTTGATAAAAACAATAATTTTAGTTTACTTTAGATTGATTTGGATAAATGAATTGCCCAAAATGAAAAAAAAGGATTTTTATTTTTTATTATATATGATTTTTATTTCTTATCGATATCAATACACAGATATTCATCATAAATACATAAATTTCCTATTGCTTGCCAAACCTTATAAAAAGAATAGTTTATTATTTTCCTTTAAATTGATTTGGAGAAATAAATTGCACAAAAAGAAAAAAGTATATTTTATTTGTATATATCATTTTCAAGGTTTTGGGCATTAATGGAGAAAGCGCACACACACGAGTGGTTATGAAAGGAAAGAAAGAGAGGTGTCCCAAGATGATAAGGATAGGGGAGTGATTTGATGTCGGGATAGTTTTGGAATTTTGAGTAAATGACATTAAATTATTTTATCTTCTTCTTTTGTTTTTTACATATATATACCCTATTATATAATATGAATAATATATATTTATGTATAAAGTATAAGAGATGAATAATATAAATGTGTCGAAAATAAATTATATAAATAGTTTGTATTAATATTTAGGACAAATTATGTATCTAACTATTTATAAAACATTTAAACTTATTTTCTTAAATATAAATTTTAAGAAAAAAATTACTAATATTTCTTTATCATAATATCATTGTCATTAATGTCGTTTAATTTTGTTTCCATATTATATTAATTTAAATTTTATATTATTTTTTAACATTTAAATATGTCATTATATTACAATTAATGTTATTTTTATATTATATTCAACTAAATTTCATATTAATACTATTTTATATTATTTTGTAACATGTTCTTAGTAAGGATACATACATTATTTATTAATGATCAAGAAGTCTACATTTTATATCTTACCCATTAATATTGAACTAATATATCTATGTGAAAGACATAGGCCCAAATACTTTATATATCCGTAAATCATGTCTTATGGGTTATGGGGACAAATATATAGGTCGAAGTACAAAGATATTAGTAAAGGGTGTCAAAAAATTTGACCGAGATGGAGTGTACAATTCGAACCTCGTGTATCGAGAAGTTTTACATGACGAATAAAGTATACATATGTGATATGTGCACTTGTTGAATACCGATATTTATTTTTTCTTATAGATTTCCTATATGTTTTTTTGAGTACCAACAAATGTATGTTACTCGATTCTTACAACATTCTAAAAAGGTTTTGAATCATTTCAGACATTTTATCTTTGCATTAATCAAGGTTATATTTATGATAACCAAGTCATCGCCATCCATAAATTTATTTTCATGGAAAACGATTACCGAAAGAAATCAAGTTGCATATACTTTAAATAACTATAATCGTTGCTATAACGCACGGGTATTTTACTAGTTAATATACAAGACAAATTATATACTTTGTTAAAATTGTCAAAAAAGAAGTCATTGGATATAGTCTCTTTTATACTAAAAAGTTGTAAGATTTTTGATTTATTAAAAAAACTATTCTATAATTCCCTTTTATTTAAAAATTAGTTGTTTTTTCCCTTTCTTAAAACAACTAAATTTTCCTTTGCTGATCTCCCTTTGTCCTTCTCTCACAAGGTGGAGGGTTTTGACTCGAAATCAAACGGGATAACTAAAGTAATTGGTTTAAAAGAAAAAAAAAAACACAATAGAAGAGAAAGGATGGTAGTAATCAAATGATCGTTTACTGGTCAAAAGTCAATGACATGTTTTCAAAGCCATTTTAACATCAACGAATCAAATAGATGGAGATGTGAATCCATTTTGTTATAGACAAAGTTTAAGTCGGTCAAGTTGGCGTTCTACATGCTCCTTTCTGTATCAATATGCCGAAATTCTCACCCACCTTGAAAGTTATGCAACCCGAAGTACAAAAATGTAAGCATGGAAGACAAAGCTCGTTTTAGACAGTGAGTATTGATGAATTTAAAAAGTTAAGGACATTAATTAATTTATATTATTATGTAGCTGTTTATTAGTTAATTATTTTTGAAGTGAATTACTCAAGTTAGCTTATGTCACTCGAGCCATGCTTTTAACTTTTAAAGTAGTGGATAGTTTTGGGACAATCTTCTTTCAAATTTTCTTTTTATATGCTTATGTTGCATTGTATTTGAAATGAAGAAGAAATTGTTCCGGTTTTATTTGTATCTTGTATATTTCTTTAAGAGATTAACTATCTCAAATGAGTTATATCAATTGTCTTATAGGACTTGGTCAATTACGTTTAATTGTATTCTCTATTTAAAGGTATGTATAACCTATGCAATGATATAAAAAGTCGTTCTTCCAAACTCCATATTACAATAATAATTACATTAAATAAACTAAAGAAAAATGATAATATCATATGAGTTGTCTTAATAAACTTATGATATGCTTTATTATATGGGCTAAAGGATTGTGTATGCTTCCAACTTGACATCGAATTCTATTGTGTACCCCGGATTCACAGTTGTTCTATTGAGTACCATATGGTGACAATTTTATTCTTTTGAAAACACAAGTTACCTTTCATACCGGTTGCCCGTTCCCATTTGCCACGTAGACGCCATATCATTTAACCCGCCCATTACCTAACCATGGTTTACTTTTTTATTCATCTTCATCATAAAACAATGGCTAATAAAAAGGAATCAATTTTTATCAAACCAATCCACCGAGTGTAAGAGCCCCTTTCTAATAAAACTCTTTACACAAATATATTACCATCACAGACGCAAATCCATGGTAATTTACAGACATAGATAAGAAGCTAAGATGGAATTAGTAGATACAAAAATCCATCTGTTGACGACGACGATGAAGAAGACCACCATTCAGATCTGCCATCTCGTCACCATCTCGTCACCACCACCTCCTCCGTTTTCACAACCACCATTCAGATCTGCCACAACCACCGCCTAAAAGAACCCCCACCACAGATCTGACGTTGACCTAACCACCACCTTCGCCGCCATATAAGCCCTACAAGCCGTTGATGCCGGCAAAAATGGCGACGTTGCAGGTCGCCGGAAAAAATGGCGACGTTGCAGGTCGCCGGAAAAAATGAAGTAAAATAGTGGAATTAGAATATTTGAAATTTATGATTGCTTAGCATAAAATCGGTACCCCTACATGTTTTGTCTTTGTGTGGTGTACGTGCTTCTAGAGACAAGTATGATGTAACCACGAGTCCTTATCAAACACACATATTATATACAAGTTACAGCAGGTTATCGGTATGAAGCTTAAATGGACAAAAACATCGATAACTTTTACCTAGTATATTTCGAGTATATTAAACAAAATATAGCCAGGAAAGTAACTACATATTATGGTTTTCATTTCAAAATAAAAAAAATTATACTAAAGCTTAAACTTGTAACACTGATAACTAGAATATATGATGAAATGCAGAAGAAGTAAACGGAATTCGAATAGTAGACTAGTTGAAAAAACGGGTTGAAAATCCGGGTTTTATTGGGTTTAAAATAGGTAGGTGGAAGCTTAGGTGGAAGCTTAGGTGGACAAAATTACCTACGTGGCATCTGAGGTGGATGGTAACTTGTTACACGTAGATTTTTGTAGGTAACCGGTGACCTTGTGTCTTCAAAAGAATAAAAAAGTCACGTGGTGGTACTCAATAGAACAGCTCTGAATCGGGTGTACACAATAGAATTCGGTGTCAAGTTGGAAGCATACACAACCCTTTAGCCCTTATTATATTAATAAACCAATCCTATGTTTTTTGAATCGCTTTTATTAGTGAACTAGTTTTTCTTCGCGTATATGCGGATAACGTACTTTATATAAAAAAAAAAAGTATAATATATAGAATAAATGAAAATTTTGTATTGTTAATAATACATGATAATATAGGTTGTGATGTCAACTATTTTTTCGTTTCGGTTATATGTATATGTTTTCCACCTCACTGTTAATTCGTATACGTAGAGAACCTTATCAAAAAAATAATATATTTATAACATATTGAAATATTAAGTTCGAATGATTTATAATACATCAACTGAAAGTTTCATTTTACTAAGTTTGTAGGGTCATTTGAATATTTTTGATAATTCTATTATATTAAACTTTTGATTTTTCAGGTCATGCATTTGGTTATTTCATGTTGGTGACAGTAGGTCTTGGATTAATTTTATATTCAATTTTTCTTTGCGTTAAAGTCTTAAGGGTCAAACAAAGAAGTTTCACATTATGGTTTTAAGTCTTTTAGTAGTCTAGTATGGTTGTATCATGTATGAATTCATACCCAAAGTATCGGCTTTTGTATATCAACATTCAATGTTTTGATTTAGTATAATTTTTCTATACCTACAATACATAATCCGTTACTATTAAAAAAAAACACATACCAAAATATAGAAAACTATATCAACATTCAATGTTTTGATTTGGTGTAATTTTTCTATACCTGTAATACTTAATCAGTTTACAAAAAAAAAAAAAAAACACATGCAAAAATATAGGAAACTAAAAGTAATTTTGTATACTATTAAAACACTAACAATGTAAAACAACATCAAATGTATTTTCAAATATTATTTTCTTCGTTAATACACATGTGGACTAACTTTACTTAAATAAGTACTAAAAAAAATGTTATAAACATTACTCCGTATATATTTTTAAATCTACTCATATAGGTAACTTTAACTTTAACTTTAAATTTCGCAATTTATAACACCTAATGAATAAAAAAAACATGTGTATGTTAATATAAAATAATTATATTATATAACGGTTTTTGTAATACATTTTCAATTTTTAAATATATTTTGTTATATTTACGGATATATGTACTTTATTAGAAAGAAAATATAATCTTTTTTTTATTATTAGTTTTACAAATCTGGTCTTATATTAAAAAGGATAAATTAATTCGAGTTAAATGACTAATTTTATGAAAAAAGTTTAGCGTCAAAACTATTTTTATTTAAGTGTGAGTTTAAAATTAATATTAAAATCAATCTAACGACTCATCTCTTTTAGTATATTACTAGATTATTGCCCCGCGATAGTACGTGTAAATATAAATAAAAATTGAATCGTAAACTTTATGTTTATGAACACGTTCTTTTAAATTATTATGAGAATACAATATTACACGTATAATAACAAATATACATTTATGTTTATACACATGTTGTTTATAGTTATAATATATAGCATATATTCATTTATGTTTATACACATATATTAATATTTTGTATTAAATGATTTTAGAATAATAATAATAAGATAAATCATAGTCAAAAAAAAGACATGTTTTTTTTATTGTAATAATGGTGAAATTGAATAGAGAATGTAATTATGTATTGTAAGAGGGTGTAAGATAAAAAAAAATATTTGATAACATCATCAATCTAATCTAACGGTTGAAATTAAAGTATCTAACTCATTTAAGGGAACTTATTTCGTTATGTGACATTTAAGACAACTATTCTATTATATATTAATTATATATTAAATAGATATATAAACAATTATTTATTCAATTTTTTTTTGAAGTTAACCCATAAAGTTGTCAATCATCAGAAACATACCTTATATACTCTTTAATTACTCAGTCACTTGAATGTTGGAAACTTTAGTTTTTACATAAATAACGTGAGATAAAACCCCATTTGTTCTTGCCATTTTATTGTATAGAGATTAAAGGATTTAGTTCTATCAAGTGGTTCCTCAAGCATTCGATAATTATGATGTTAGATAATCCAACGTTTTGTGATATTAACGTGAGACCAGTTCATTATAAGCAATCATGCCGAACTATTGATATGGAACACATCATTAGTCGTTGATTGAATTGATATATTTGATTGAAACATATTTGTTTTATTTAATCTAGAAGTCAAAGACTTGTTGGTTTTGAATTTCGCCTTGTGCCTCTTGTCTTATAGCTAATCTTATACTTTCCCATAATTTTTCCTTATAAATACTTTTACCCAAATTATATCAAATCAAATATGTGTTAATACCTTTTACTTTTCTAGATCTAGTAAAGCTTAGAATCGGGTTTTGGATTAAAGCTTTAATTGATGGATGCTCTATGCGGTTTTGGATTTTCTCACTAATTTATTTTTGATTTCACTTGATAAACGCGGTAGTCAGAAGGTCTGTTCCAAGATGCAGTGGTGTCCCGATTAATTGACGTTTAAAATTGAATGTGGACATGTCAGTTAGGGGAAAGTCGGGTTTGATTGCTATTGGGGGTTTATTACGCAACAACACACATGTTGTTTTAGCTATCTTCTCGATACAAAAAGGTGTGATTGACTCAAACATGATTGAATTGTTATCTATTATAGAAGCATGTGGTTTCGTGAATCATAATAATGATCTAAGAATGGCTAGGATCTCCATTGAAAGCGATTTTGCGAATGTTGTTTCATGGCTTTATAATCATCAAAGTAGGGCGTGGAGATTTCTTTCGTTTTTTTGTTAACATAGATGTTTTTTATATCATCTCGACCAAACCGATATCTAGTTCATGTCAAATGGGAATGTAATTTAGAGGCGGATAAGTTAGCTAAAGAAGGGGTTAATCGAACTCTTCTATTTGTTGTTTGGTACTCTTTAGATTAGTTTCTCCTCTATTGTTTGTACAAATTTCAAAAATTCTTGTATAAAATATGCTATTTTAAAAAAATAAAATAAAAATCCTTTTCTCTTTGTTTATATCTCTCATTTTGATAAATATCATCATCAAATAAGTATAAAGATTTGTACACAAATATTATACAAAGAATTAGCATGTTTTCCATGAATAATGATTCTACATACCAATAATTAAGAGGGTTTTGCTAATTTGTGACTTATGAGATAATGGTAATTTGCATTTGATATATTGAGGTTCTGTTTGGTATATAAAATGCTTTTGAAAAAATTATTTTTTCTTAGTAAAATTGGAATTTGAGAGATCATAGTCTGAGTTAATTAAAAGTTATTATGTTTTATTGATAAAATTCAACAGAATTAAGTTTTTAACCAATTTTAATTATTCAGTTTAATTTGAATCTTTTAAATTAATTAGGATATTCAAATGATAAACGCCATAATTAGGTGCTTTTCTTAATATTTAGATGATTATATATATTTAAAATAATAAAAAATATACTTTTTAAAATAAAAAATATATTTTTAAAATAAAAAATGATGTAAAAAAAATAACCAATATTTTTCCAATGACTTGTATTTTATCGAAATTTTGTAAAATGATAAAAAGGTTTTAGGTGGATGATAAATGCAACACTAATGATGATGGGAGAAAAAACAAAAACATATAACGGTTGTATTATAATAGCATGGTTTGTTTGAAAATCATTTAGTAAACTAGTTTAAATTTCAAAAAATCAGTAATCTTAAATTAGTATGCAAACAGAATTCATAATTCTAATTCTCGTCAATTCCATCATATTCGACAAACTAAACGGAACCAAATATTATTGATGAAAAATGTGTTGTATATAATATATATACAAAATTCCCTCTAAATTCTTTCTGACAATATGAAATTGAGGATTTAACTAAACCCTACTAGTATAATAAAAAAAAACTTTTAGATCATTACATCAAATTATATTCAAATTTAATCAGATTATATTAGATTACACTGAAAAAGCACGTAGTAACATTTTTAGTTACTCAAACACTTACAGGGAAAAAAGTTCATTAATTATTCTTTTCGAATTATTTAAGTAGATAATCAGTACTCACTCAGAGTTTAATCTACTGATAACAATCTATATTACTATATAATACATATCTTTTTTAGAGGGAAAAAAGTTTCATAATTTTTTTTTCGAATTATTTAAGTAGATAATGCGTATTCACCTAGAGTTTAATCTAGTGATAACAATCTATACTACTATATAATACATATCTTCTTCTTTTTTTATGGTTTTTTTTAAATAAATAGATCTTGACCATTGATTATAACAAAATAATCTAAACCATTCAATATTATTTAAACACATTATTTTTAAGAGTATTTAATGTATAAATTTTGTAACCTACAAATACATAAATAAAATATTAAAATGTAATTCAATGCTTAATTATAATCATTTTAAAAATTAAATCAAATTTAAAAATTATTTAATAGTTAGTTAATTAAAAGAAACATATTAATTCTTGGTATTTATAACTTTTAAGATAATTATTTTAATAAATAAACCAATAAAAATACATACTTAAATAAATAATTTTACTAGTAAAATTGAATATGAACGAAATCAAGTTGATATAATTAGTACAATAAGTAATATAGTAATAATTAATTTCAAACGTATTTAAGTTGCTGAAACAAAAAGCAAAACACGTTTGATATCATAACAATTGTTTAGGTACAAATACTTATTTGTATATCCACACATCTATAAACGTATTATTTTTATTAAATGTCGTCGCCTAGCGTGGATACTCTATTAGACTGCACGCAGCCGTGGTGTTATCGCCGCGTTATGGCCACCCATAACGCCGTTAACGGCTGGGAGCACGACGTTATGGCGGCGTTGTGGTGGCGGTGTTGTCTGAGCAACGCCGCGTCGTTCTTGTTTTTTTTTTTTTTTTTTTTTGTTTAATGCCGAAATGTTAACATATACATATATATAAATATATATCATGAATATAGAGAAGAAAAAGGGGATTGCAGGTTTGGGGAAACAAAAATGGAGGAAGTGGTTGGAGGAAGAAGAAAGAGAGGAGTGGGGATGTGGTTTTTAGGGTTTTTTTTTTTTTTTTGTAGACCTAACCCGTTTTAAATTCTATCATCATTTTAGTATTTTAACTAAAGACCCAACAATGATTAGTATTTATCATCATTGTAGTCCTAGCCCATTTAAGTATTTATGTATCGTTTTTTAAGTATTGTTTTTTTATCGTTTAAATATTTATGTATCGTTTTTTAATATTAATCTAAGTTTATTTTTATTATTAATGTATTTTTAATATTAATAATGTATTAAAAATAATATGAGTAATAAAGAAAATGAAAAATAGTAAAGCTGGTGGGTCCCAGTTTTTGGTGTTATGAATAGGGGGTTTAATGGTGTTATGTTATGTTGGTGTTATGCTGACGTGACACCCATAACACTATTTTTCGTTGTTATAAATGAAAGTGGTCTTAGCTTATAAATTTAGTATTTTTACCTTCTAATTTTAAATTTACTTCTGATATTTGATAAATCTTTAGGCTGTTGCATACTTGCATGAATATCCTGAACCTCATAATAATAACAGGGAAAATATAGAACCTATGAATAGTTTGGTCCTTGTTTGAGAACGGATATCATCAGAAGTCAAACATTAACTACGAGGACACTGTCTCACACGTGTGATCTCTGACCACTTTGGCATATCTGCTGCCATTTCCATACAATTCAAAGTACAATTTCCCCCAATTTATTTTCTTGTTTTTTCTTATGCTTTTAACATTTTACATTTTCTTTTGCTTTGGGTTTATAGTGTTAAAAAACATTTGTAATTCGTCTATTATTTGGGAATATTTAAAATTATGTTGGTTCATATGAAAAGTTGAATTAGTTTGGTACAGTTGATTGACTAGAGAGACATGATTATAAAGTTCAATAAGTATATTCTTCGTAAAAGAAACTAGCATTGATACCGATACACTTAATGTATAACAATCTATAAATGGCAAGTATAGGCGTATAGCCAATAACTCAATTCGAAAGACATGATAATAGATGCTCGGTAATTTTAACAAGGACAAAATTCGACCGTTTAAAATATTATCGATGAACTCAATCACCGAGCTACACAATTTAGGTCAACAGACCCACCCTATTCATCTTTATACGACACTCCATGTTGGGAACATCTTTTACTCACACTTTGGGTGATAATAACCCGAGATGATAAACATTTGATATTCACTTCACACCTTCGAATCGATCAATCATGTCATCAATCATAGGTAAATTATACATCTTGATTGTTAAGTTATTCGTCCAAATGGTTAGACGTAATCATTCTTTTGAAACCATCCATCATATTTAAAGGCAACAAACACCCTACATTACAACTTTACAAGTAGGCGAAGCAAAAAAATTCATGTAGGGACAAAATACAAAACTTAGGTCAAGAGACCCGATTCATCTTATATGGCACTCCATGTTGGGAACATCTTTTACTCATACTGTAAAATCTAGTTTAATAAACTCGACCTACTTGTATACTTAATTATACACTTATAGGCAGTGGACCTATTCGTATATAATATAGCTTTAAGTAAGTAAAGGTTCGATCACATGGACTAATTTAGATTTTAAATCTCGAATTAATAATACTTGTTTGTTTTGGGGGTTTTTGTTATTACTAATGAAAACTAAGAATGATTATAAAAATCGATTTAGAAAAAATAATTGTTTTTTATCAAATGATGGAGAAAAACACTCGTTTGATACTTCACTTGAAATCTAGTTAAGTTTACGTAATTGAATGTATATTTAACTTCTAATGTTTAGTAAAATTCCTCTCGAATACCTTACTAACTTTAACTATTTCAAACTATAATGTTCCTCTCGAATACAGTTATAATTATCAACAATTAAGCATTAATTAACAAGCCGGTGTTCTATGATTTAATCTTATAAAGTTTCCTCTCGAATAACTTTTCTAATTACTAAGTCCCCTCGAATCTTATTAATTAGACTTACTCGTTCACGTTTAATTATCTAAGTTGTTATTACTAGGTCCTCTCGAATCCTAACAATTTTAAACCAATTAAAGACCGATTGATTATTTCATACAATTTATTTAACCTATCTAGATTCCTCTCGAATACCTAGAATGTTGATTAATAATTTGTATATAAACAACTTTATGATAATATATTAAAACTTAAACAAGTAAGGATCTACGATTAAACATAAACACCTAAACATTCAAAAACGAAACAAAACCGTCAATCAAGATCCATTATTCAAACGAGCATTCAAAAGTGTTTAGCTACTCATATTAAAGTTCAAAACAGCAAATAAAAGTAGAGAAAACATACTAAAAATCTGGAATAAAAGAGTAAGAAACAAACTAGGAAAGTTGCAAAACGTGTCGTGATCGAACACCAACTCTAACTCTTTTCCTTGCTCTCCAAGCTTCCAAACCGAGATCTACAGCTCCAAATATGTGGTGGAATGATTGATTATGAAACCTGGTCGTTTGGGTTGGTATTTATAGAGATAAATCAAGAGGAAATCGAGTTCGAGTCAAATTCCAAAAGCTGAAAATCCCGTTAGTGCGTCGTCCTACTTGACCAGGACGGCGCAGTGGGTGCCAAATTTTCCAATATTCAAAATTTAAAAATTGTAGCTCTCTCTTTCTTCTTTATTCTCCAATTTGAATCACCTAAATCGGATATCGTATGAAGAAGTTATGATCAAAACGGTGGAGGTGCTACTGCAACGTTCTCTTCGTCAGATTTCACTATTTTTCGTCTTTTAAGCTCATTTCTTCCACCATTTCCACTTCCCAATCATATAAACCTAGAAAATAGACAAAAAAACTTTTCCACACGATTAAATGAAAAAACCTATCTTATCCATCATGTTTATTATGAAAAACAACCGAATATCGCATAGAAATAAACGTATAAATATGCGATATCACCATCCATCATATTTAAAGGCAACAAACACCCTACATTATACCTTTACAAGTATAGGCGGAGCAAAAAGTTTCATGTAGGTACATAATAAATAATGTTTATTAAGTGGATAAATTATCATTATTGAAGCCGAAAGTAAAGTAACGTGTATTTTTCTATTATTGAATTTTCAAGGGAAAAATTTTTAAAAAGTAAAATAAATATATATTTTTTTTAAATAATAAAAGAAGTTAGGATAGGGAAAACCGCTTATTATATCATCCTCTTGTCTCCGTCCATGACCAGGAGCTAGTATGGTGTACACTACAAGAAATTGGGACTTCATTTCGTCGCTATTTTTGGTCGCCAATGCCGAAAATAGTATATACAATGTCTTAACCTTCTATAAAACCAACCTATGAGTGTCTTTGCAATCAGTAAATCATCATGTATCAAGTCAATCACAAATTATATAGGGAAAATTACGAAAATAAAAAACTCGAGGGGTATTTTACAAAATGTCAAAATCTGCAAAAAAAATTACAAAATAACACGGAGTTTGCATATGCGAACTCTGTGATTTTTTGCGTTTTTTTGTATTTTCACACTATGTTTGTTAATGGAACCACTTAATACATTAAAATACTACATTTTAGAACATAGAATTACATCATATTACAAATAACTAATCATCATACAAATTATGGACCGATGCTTGAGACGACTGAGTAGGTTTTTTTTTTCCACGAGACGTTGAAGCATATTTTGTTGCACGGGAGGTTGAAGGTTCGCTTGAACTTTGGTATTGTGGGATCTTTGCACTACATATCTTCCTAGTGTGACCTTTTTTCTTACAACGGTCACATGTCACTTGTTTTGCCTCCCCTTGCGATAGTATACGATCTTTGTTTTTTGGACGACCCGATGTCTCCTTTCCATGGATTGTGGGTTGATGGTTGGGATCTTATCTTTGCGCAACCATTCAAACGGATGTCCAACTGGGAATATGGATCCCGTATATGTCCGTTTATAATAATCTGCCTTGAACCAATGTTCTGCCCAACCCACGACATCATGTTCCATTTTCAAAAAATCTAAAGCTGCTACAAGGTGTGAACAAGGTATACCATACTTTTGTCAAACTTGACAGGTGCATTTCTTATCACAAATAGTGACCACTGCATTTTTCTTGTTGTCTATTACCTCAAACTTGTAGTCATTAATTGGTAAGGCTTTCCATCCGGAGCCTCTTTTTATCCTACCATTTAATTTCTCTGTAGCCCACGGTGTTAATGGTTGATCTAAATCATCTGTTTAAAATAAATAAAAATATAGTAATTTATTAAATAGGAAATCATACTTATTATGAGACGACAAAGAATTACCTGTAATCTTGCTACGTTCACGGTACCATTTATGAGTAGTTGCCCGCATAAACTGTAGAAGCATACAAATCGGAAGATTGCTTGCATGACGAGTTATCGAGTTTAGAGATTCATCACTGTTAGACGTCATAAGGTTATAACGATCTCCGGGGAAATAAGCCCTTGACCATTATGTCTTATTTAAGTTATCATTAATTTTCCTTGATTTGGCAGGAAGAATTAGTTGTAGTTGCCTAAATGCCTCCAGAAAGTCTGATTTCTTGTATGCCTTACATGTCTTCCAGAAAGGATATTCGTTGTCTTCGTTTGCTTGTGACTTAATTCGTAAGTTCATGCACAAATGTCGACAACAAATGCCGTGAAGAGCAACTGGGTACACTTTTCGTATTGCAAGGTCAATAGAACTTGCTCTATCGGAGATAAATACCAAGTTATCGATCTGACCCAAGCATTATATAAGCTTCGACAAAAACCAGGTCCAACCATATCCACTATCTGTCGCCCCCACTCCATATGCGATAGGAAGAATATTGTTGTTCCCATCCATACCTACTGCAACAAACATTGTGCCTTGATATCTTCCTTTAAGGTTAGCCCCGTCTATTACAATTATTGGACGACATGTTTCGACAAAACTGCGAAGCTGTAAAGAAATAGATTTTGATACATATTAGTATGATGAGATATCATGAATAATAATAATAATTAACAAAAATAACTCAAAAACTTTTACCGATTCACCGATTGCAACAAATAGCATTTCAAAACGCTTTTCACGGTCCCTCGTCATATGTGTTATGGTACCCGGATTTTGCTGGATCAAATTGTGTAGATAAATTGGTAGTTGAGAAAATGATTCTTCTAGGGTCCCTCTAATCTGTGTTGTAGCATATTCTCTTGCTCTCCATGCTTATTGGTATGAAATACTAATGTTATGATTAACAGGCATGTCCGTGATAATGTCTCTTCCTGTGTATTTCCTGCTTGCATCTTCAAGTGTCTCTTTTATTAAACATGCCAAGACTTTCTTGTTTGCTTGTTGATGATTTGGATGAATTTGAGTTTTTGAACATGTATGTCTATCGGTTAACTTTTTAACTACAAAAGACTCAAGATTTCTGATTTTTGTGGCTAACAAGAACCACTCGTATTTTTCAAATTTACATTCTCCCTCAAACCTTGTTTTACTTGATCTTTAAACTTTTATTTGAAAACCTTCTTTTATACATTTTAACCCTAAAGCGATTTTTATTTTTTCTTTGTTATCGAAAACATCACGTAATTTGATATGTTCAGAAGGGTTATATCTAAGAGGTTTTGATGGAGGCTTAAATGGGGCAGGTGTTTCAGGAATTGGGGGCATGTCCCATAACACATTTTCGGGCACTTGAAGAAGGGGGTTATCTTCATCATCACTACTTTCGGACGATTCGCTAGATTTTTCCTCGTCTGAAACATATTCATATTCAACATTTTCTTCAAGGGAATAATCATATTCCGAAAAAAAGAAGTTTTGGGAGTTTTGAAAATTGTTTTCTTGGTTTTGAAAATCATTATGTTGGTTTTGAAAATCATTTTGCTGGTTTTGAATATCGTTTTCATAAACATACTCAACATGTTGGTCAGCAGAATAATCGTATTCTGAAAACACATATTCAACATATTGGGAGTTTTGAAAACCATGTTGATGATTCCCATATTGATGTTGAGAGTTATGAAAATCATATGGGTCATGACCATAATGATATTGAGAGTGTTGATACTCATATGTGTCATGACCATAATGAGATTGAAAGTTTTGTTGGAACTGGTCACCTATGGACGATTCGATACCATGTACATTGTGGATAGGTTGAACTTCGGCTTCGACTTGGTCTCCGTCACTCGTAGTTGAATTCACGACAACCAGTGTAACATTTAGATTAGGGTTATTGACAACATAGAAAATGAATTTTGTTGCATCATCATCATCATCAACCTCTAATAGATCATCACCGGATTTGTATGTTAACCTGAAACCCGAGTTAGCCTTCAAAGACAACTTTGCTGCTACACTAGCTTTCAACGACGAAAACGTAGAATCAATACGTATATAAAGGCTACGTTTGAATAACCCTTTAGAAAGATAATTGACCGCTCCGTCTACCGGCTCCCACACCCATCCCATACAAACATATATCTTAGTTTTTTTTTAATTTGGATTCATAGGAAGATAATGGAGCGCTCCGTCTACGAACTCCATATAGCATATGCGAACTCCGTGACATTTTGTAAAAAAATTTGCATTTTTTGGCATTTTGTAAAATACCACCCTTCCTTTTTGCTATTTTCGTAATTTTCTCAATTATATATGTCTATGAGCCGGTGGCACCCCTACCTAATTTTCTTGAAACATCACGAAGATGTATATCCTCCCACCTTATAGAATTAACACCAACTCTGCTTTTCTCCATACACTATAACGTTTTCTCCCAATAGAGTAAAGAGTTTAATAATCTTTTGTTTACAAAAGAAATTCTAGCACCATTCTAACCCAACCATCTTATGCCAATAACTATTTGTTACACGTATCACGCTTCATCTTACATAACGAAAAGAATCAACTAAAAGTAAAGAAGAAAGAGAGTCTGGACTTTTTGCCGAGCCATTATTACACAGCTTAACGAACTATGATTAAAAGATATGACAAAAGAAAATCCGAGATACCAAATTGGAGTTTGACGAGCTTTTAGTTGATCGACAAACCCTAGATTAGGAGTACTTCATTTTGTTTTGGTCACTAGGTTGTGTCTGGTTTCTTTTACCATCGTTTATAATGGTTATTTGTATATATGATTCCATCATTTGAGTCTTAGTATCTTTTGTAGTTCTTCTTGGCAAGTATTTTAATTCTTATTGTTATATTGGTCTTGTTGCGAATTGTTGTGAAAGTATAACATATGACAACCACTAGATCATAGTTTTAGTTAGAGGACGGTTGATTTATAAGTCATTATTTATATTGTTTGTTACAAATTGCATAAAAATGTTTCAAGTTTAACACAACTAAAAGAATTTATAAATTGGTAGAAGACAAACAGACAATAAGTTGCGCCGCTAGTTATTTTTGGATTGCAAAACCAATACGTTTAAAAATTACATCTATAATTCAAATAATATTTTCTTTGGTTTTGTTATAGTAAAAAATGTACATTTTTAGTATTTTTTTAATTAATTAAATAATTTAATTCCCATACGGAATTTAGGTATTTGTTGGTGATTGAGCACGTGCGGTAGGACTAGGGAATACGAATACAGACAGGAAGTTCCAATAGATTGAGATTGGGATATATGGTAGGACCCACCCTCATCACGTGCACCTCTCTTCAGTCTTTGTCTTCTGCCCCAAATAGGCCCAAATAAATTAAAATTGGCCCAATTATTGAGATATGACATTTGGACACAAATTGAAAAATATCATCCAAGACCCACATCTATTCCCAACACTTTGTTTCAGTCCCTCAAAATACTTTTATCATTCATGATTTTTGTATACAATGCATATAGGGGTTAACAAAAACCGATCCGAACCAGTTGAACCGATGAATCGAACCAGAACCGGAATGAAACTTGTCCAAACCGATGATAATTGATCCAGTTTATGATCTATAAAATTCCGAAATTTCGGTTCGTAGTTCGGTCTAACCCAAACTGGTTACTAATAGTCCGGTTTTCGGTTTTACATTTCATACATTCTTTTGTTTTGGTAGGTCCGATTTGAACCTTTTCGGTTTAATTTTCGACATATGCACATAACGGGGTGAACTAAAATCGGTCAAACCGGTGAATCAAACCGGACTGTACTTAAACAGGGCCGAACCGATGACAACCGCTCCAATCTACGGTTTATAAATATCCGATATCCGGTCTGGTCCAGTCCAAAATAGTTACTAACGGTCTGGTTTTCGGTTTTATCTTTTATACATTTTCGATTTTCGCTCTAGTCTGGTTTTCGAACCGTGCCCCAGCCTAATATGATTACATTATTTTTGTAATTAGTATCTTTATAAGCTCAACACTTATATGAGTAGGTTAAAAGTATATACAAACTATGTGCTCTAGATAATAAAATGAACCCCCAACTCACATACACAAGTTGATCAATGAAATTGAACTGCCGACTCCTATTACATTTTGATTTTTGAACAAGATGGTGTCTAGTTGAAGGATTCAAAACCCCACTAATAATAGTGTTTCGTACTTATTATGTTGATTAACCTGGCCTACTTCTATTAGTACAACTTCTTAATGTATATATATTTTTAATTGTTTTAAAAATTTGTCACGTTTCTCTCATACCCGATATGTATCCATCTTTCGTGACCTCATTCCATTCCACACTAAATCATTTGTGTTTGTGATGTTACTTAAACATAACGATTTACTTTGTTCCGAATTTTGAGTAATCACGAGCCATGTTATTTGATTTGAGTAGATTTGAAAACCGAATATTATATTTTATGAAATAAAAAAACTATAGGATGCAAGTTTTATAAAAACAAATTTAAATATATGAAATAGCTAGGAGTCATAGTTGTCATCCCAAGTGCTTAAAAATGGACCATCCATACATTCCCCACCAAGCACATGCACCTAATGCCCTTATCATAGGGTAAAAGATATATTTAAATCACAATTCATATCAAAATTTTTTTTTTTTTTTTTTTTTTAACGGCAATGTTAGTGATTCGGGGCTAAAGTGACATCTAACTTACACCAAAGTTAGTTACACATCTCCTAATATTTTCTAAAAAGTTCATATTATCAATTGGGGATGCACAAACAACCTTTAAAAATTGTTATAGGAAATTTTAAAAAACCGGGGTGGAAAGCTAAATCTATCTCGTCGAATATAAGATTATCTTCTTGTCCGATTTCTCTTGTTATATGCCCCAATATTCCGAAAAGGGAGATATATCAAGGATTGGGATTCCACATATATACATGTTCTTTCACCTCTAATAATCTGGACCCCGGATGGAAAAGTGAACCTTTTTATATGCTATCTTCGTTAAGAATGAAATCCGATTGAAACTGTTTTGGATCCACATAGATACATGTAGTTTAAAAAAAAATGTTTTGTTAAGGATCAATTGCTGAAAGAACCGCTTTGATATGAGACCTATCTATCCTATTTGGACCGTTGAGTTTTTTTTATAGTATGAAAACCATCAATCTAAATATAGTATATGATTCGTATGGGGAATTGTACGCTAGGATCATACTTCAGTCGATACCTTCACAAGTAGCAATATCATACATTCATATACTTCTATGAATATATACTCATTATCATTTGTACAGTTGTACCATACTTTTACTACACGTCCATGAAAGTACGCTCTTTGAACTTCCTCAACCATATTATTTCCATTGTAAACGGGTAAAAAAAGATTCCAAGCTCACCCCGAAGATCCATTCGAGTCTCCACACTACAATGGTTGCTTGTGGGCTAGATGACAGAGAACCCCTACTTACTAATGAAAGTCAAGAAGCCTGTTATTATCTTTTGGCCCGAACGAGTTTTAGCAAAACTTATTAACAGAAAATAAAAAAGGTTAATGGGGTGAGAGAGGCTCGAACTCTCGACCTCAGGATAACTCTTATTGCTATGAGACCTACGCGCTAGCCAACTGCGCCACCACCCCTTTGATGTTTCCAGACTTTGGTTAATTAATAAGTATAGTGACTTTAGTTGGGATCTACTTGTCAGATATTTTGTTCAAAAGAAATTTCTTGACATTCAGTAAACCCTGTCACTAAATTAGACCACATTGATCACAAAGTGCAAGAGTGAAACCATGTCGAGTTACTACTTAGCCGCTAGTGTTTCTTTCTATATAAAAGCGAATATGAGAGATCTTATCTGTTTAATCGTTGTATCGCATGCATAAACACCTAACAAATAGTATCTACGACTAGCTATGTAGTTAGCACACTGGCTCATGTAAAACAATGAGGTCTCTCCGGCTTCATTCAGAAACACATCGTTTAAGTTTTGTTGTCATCAAATGTATTCTTTTTGCCAAACATCTGAAACATTTGTTTGTGTATCAATCTGTTGGAAAATTTCTAATCTTTTTTTTAATAATTATTTGGTTATTTATGAAAAAAACTGATCCTAACTAGTTCAATATTATTTTTGAAAATAGAAATAGAAACCAACAGGAGGCAACAGTTCCTTTATTCAAATCTAATTCGTTAGATTGAAATAGTTTTTACTTTTTATACTTTCTTTATATACACTTGTTGCGGGATGCTAAAAACACGGATCATTTTCCCATAGTTTATAGTAGTTTTTCCCAAATAGAAAATGCTTGAGGCAAAACATGTCATCATTTTCCCATAGAAAATGCTTGCGAGAATCTCGGCTTTTGAAAAACAAAACGATTAAAAAGAAAAACTAAACGCGCCAGGAAGGGGTCGAACCTTCGACTTTCTGCTTAGGAAACAGACGCTCTATCCACTGAGCTACAGGCGCTTTTTTGTTAATCTTTTAATGAAAAACGAAATTATAAAGTAGTAATGTAAAATCCGATACATTTTCGATCACTGTTCAAATAAATATCTTCATCTTGTAGCAAGATTCTTTCTCAAGATCTAATATTTTTTAAAAGTGATGTTAAAGAGGCCAGTTAGAGCCACCCCCACTTGTTTGGTACAAAAGAAAAAGTGAAACATTTTGCACGATACATGTTAAGTTGATGTGAACCGCTTGCATAAAACACAGTATCCAAAAGACAAGCCAAAGTGATTTTATTTGATATATAACAACTTTGTACGGTTGATGGTATAGTCTTGAACCTACGTGGACTGTTCGGTTACTAGAATAATTGAAAAACGTAAATTAAATAAATTTTAAAAGCAAAGGGAGAGCATACACTTTGTCTTGGCAAATCTTACAAACTTTTTATTGCTATCATAAAAGGTGTTTTTGAGTACTTAAAGTAACACTAACAATAGCAATATCAATAGCAGACATGGGGTAACACACACTGAATTCACACACACACATAAGAAAGAGCATATATACACTTCGTATATATAAACCGAAAAAAACCATACTTCCAATGACAAGTGGCCACCTTCTTCATTCACTTTGAATGTCTTCCTTCCTCTTTCTAATTCTTCTATCTTTTGGATTCATTCACGATCAGAATTAAACCAAATTCCGTTTTTCAACTTCTCGTGTCTACAACACGTACATGATTTGATCCACAATAAAGGTAAGCTTCAAACCTCGAACAATATAAAGAATCATGCTTTCGTTGTTTTTGTCTATTTTTTTTTCATATTTATCTTTTTCGACTAGTTTTCATCTTTTTGACATTCTTTTCATATGGATATTTGATTATATCTTGATTATTTGTTTAACTTCTTATTGGTTAGCAGGATATAAGAAATTTCATATCGCTGTTCATAGTTTGGAAGATTTTCTTGATTTCTTGATTCTTGTTTGATCAGGTGAGTCTGTTTCTAAATCTTTCAACATTTTTCGTAAATCTAAAAAAGGGTATTCCTATTCCTATTAGATGATTCTATATTCCAATTTTTAGAGCAGATTGAAGTTGCTACGAACACATTGTCTCTATTTTCCAATAGTTTAAGCACAAGCAAAGTGATGGAAGAGAGCAAGAATACAAAATGGACCAACGAACAAAACACTTTATTTGAAAGTGCTCTTGCTATATTCGATACTGAAACACCAGACCGTTGGTCAAATGTAGCTTCTTTGGTCCCTGGGAAATCAGAGATCGATGTTAAGAACCAGTATGAGAAACTGAAAGCCGATATCAATAAAATTGAAGCTGGTTTGGACTCCGATCCTGGCTATTTAACCTCATCTTTTAAACTAGAACTAGTGGAAGATAACAGCTTCAATATTTTCAGAAAAAGACCTTCAAAATTCAGATCTTTTGATCATGAGAGGCGAAAGGGTGTGCCATGGACTGAAGAGGAGCATAGGTAAAATTCTAATTTTTACTATTATCTATTCTTCTTAATTGCAACTTAAAACAATGAGAAAGTTATCAGTAGCCCATGAGTTAAGCCCTTGTTATAATTTTGTTATTTAGCTCGAATAAGATTCACTTTTGGTTAATGATTTTGATTCTTTTTAGGCGATTCTTGATGGGGCTTCAAGTTCATGGAAAAGGAGATTGGAGAAGTATTTCTCGCAATTTTGTTATGACAAAAACACCAACTCAAGTAGCAAGTCATGCTCAAAAGTATTATGCAAGACAACATTCCGATGGGAAAGAGAAAAGAAGGCCAAGCATTCATGATATTACAATGGTCAATCTCCCAGAAGATTCTGTCACTCGAGAGAGATCTCCACCGACGATAAACAAAGGAATGAGAATGACTTATCCATTTGAGATTGCTAAAATGAACAAGAATGGTGGTAATGGAATCAATATCCAAGTTTACAATTCCGGTTTCCCTTTTCAGTCCACTAGGTACCAGGTTCAAAGATAAGGAGAAGCAAAAGTTTGTAGTACTTGTCATCGAAAATCATGTTTATATGTACTTGTACTTTGTTTGTATTCCAATAGTTTGTTTTCATGTCTTTGTCTTAGTGATTTCCGATTACTACGCTTATGATAACGAGATACAACTCGAAAGAAAATACATCTATAAACCGCTATTCATGATCATGTTCACACTTAGATTTACATATGAAACCTTTATCAAAGTTAAAGCAAAGTTGGCCAGTTCTGTTACTAATTAAAGAACTAAATGAGTCATCTTTTTATATGTTTACTAGAATGCCATGTCACCAGCTGACTCAACATCCATTCATACCAAGATTTTCAGAATATCTATTTTCTAACTTTAGTTTCCTATTGGCATTCTTTTCACCACAATGCATAGTATATATTCAAAAGAATACAAGCATATTGACTGTTTATCTTTAGAAATGAATAGAGCTAGCTGAGTCTGCATTCCACAAGCATATTGGGTTATTATGCTTTCCCATAAAATATGGTATATATTTATATTTATTTTTCGTTCATATTTATCGATTCCTAGAGGTCCCCTTTGTTAGTTTTGTTCCTTCATTATCTATCGATTTTTTGCCAATATTCTAACTAACACTTCATTTGATCGGAATGGAATAAAGAAGCAAGTCATTATTCGGGAGTATAAATGTTAAAATTGTCAACTTGTAAGGCATATATTCGTGTTCCAAGCATCTGGTTTTGGAATTACAATCTACTTTAAAGATTTTTCTAGAGTCAACTCAAGATCTTGACATTTCCGTGACCTTAAGAAAACTAATTACTACATAAATGTATTAATCATGGATTAGCTTTTAAAAGTACTTTACACCAACCTAATTAAATCCGGTTAAACTTCTTTTTGTAAAGACGGAATGATATAACAAATCTAGAGCTAAATGATATAACGTTGTGTGTATCTAATGCAATAAAAATTGTACCCATTTTTGCTCTAGAAAATTTATGCCTATGAGATATAAACAAAGAATCTTTGTCCCATAATGAAGATTACTGTTGTTGTTCTAATGGGAACTATACTAAAATAGTCTAATATAAGTGCCCATACACATAAATGTCACTTTATTCATTTCATACATAAGCCACACACATGCATTAAAAAAAGTAGATTATATACTATTTTGGTTTAATTAATTAAACTTTAATTTGGAGTATGACAAAGGTCCTCACTCCTCAATTCATAAATCAAATTTTCAATTGGTGAAAACTTTCTGCAAGTTGCATTAGAAAGCACTTACCTCCACCACTTTATTCTATTTTTGATCAATTTTATTTAGTGGGAATACCCCACAAATGTTAAATCCTCATAAGGGTCTTGATTCACACTCTTGTATGGTGGTGGTGGTCCGGGTTCAGGTCCTAACGAACAGAAATGTGTAAGGTTAGTAAGTTTGTCGTTTGAAAAAACAAACGATGGAAAGAACACACTATCAGGCTTTAGCTTTGATCATCATCATCATCATCATCCAATATTTATTCATATTTCTGAAGTGTTCTTAACATAAAATTCAATTAAAATCTGATAGAGGGTTTTCCACTATCTATAAATAATACGATCTTTATTTGTTCGTCCTAGAGTAAATGTCACCTTTTTGTTTAAACAATGATTTTAGGAAAGTGACTGATATTTTTTTATGATCCCACAAACTAATTTGAGTGAATTCAAATAACATGTGAATTTAGTGCATCCATGAGTGTCTTAATTTATTGAATCCTTATCCCCTTCAAACTATTAGTACCTAAAATCATGTAATAGCCTCCTTTTGTAAAGAACATCACAAAAGTAAAGATTGAAGGTTAATATAAATATAATTAAGGAAACTATAGCAACTTGTTTCCTTGAGGTGGCAAGACAAACTATGAGAGTAGAGGTGACAAAACCGGGGTGTTGAATAATGGGTCAAAATGGGTAACATTTGGTACATGTCAAAACTCAAAACGGTACGGGTCGGGTTGGATTGACCCATTATATTATTCAAATACACGCCCGACTAATATACCATTCAGAACTCCATATTATTTGTAAGTTGGACTCTTTGTAAATTGGGGATCAGTACAAGAGATAGTGAATCTTGCTGAAAATAGCAGTAAAATGAAACTTTGTTAACATTTCAATACCTTTCAAGATATTACATATCGTTTGCTTTATAGAAATTGTTTTTGGGTATTTTGGTGAAAGTAACTCATTAACATAGCAAAAGCTTACAAGATAACAAATTACAAAATTATTACATTCCCATCATTCTAATAATCAGAATTAACTTAAACACAACAAAAATGGAAAAAACAAATACATCTCATGGATCGAAATATATGTATATGAGCTTAGGCGCTGTTTGGATAAGCTTAAAATTAATAGCTTATGCTTTATTGAAAAATCTCATAAAAAAGGATTAAGCTTATTTATTAGGTTATTCTCACCCACAAAATTCATAAGCCCCTGGAAATAAGCTTATCCAAACACCTTCAAAGAGCTTAACAGTTTATTGAAATATAATAGGCTATTAAGCTCTTTAACGAGCTTATCCAAACGCCCCCTTATTCATCAAGAACATGAACCAAATTCAAGGAGATAACAGAAGGTGGGAAATCGGTTCTTGGTCCAGCAAGAGAGTAGTATGCAAGTATATGAGCAGGATGCTCGACCTCTCCATCCTCTCCAACGAGAACCCTTCTAGAATGAATTATTTCAATATTCCAAAACGGTCGGGCCATTGTTAAAAGATCACATCCATTAGAAGACCCTCTATACCCTTGCACCCAGAGATATCTTAGAGACCTTAAATGTAAAACCGCAACAGACAATGCTTGTTCACTAAAACAACACCCCCTAATTTCTAGTTTTTGTAAACTAGGACACCCTTTTGAGAACCCTAAAAGCCCTTCATCAGACACACCAAGATAACCTAACAACATCCATCTTATATTTTGACTATTTTGACCAATATATGTCAGACCAACATCGGTCAACCCTCCTGGTCGAAGATAGAGAGCAAATCTTCTAAGCTTTTGGCAGCCGATTAATAATGCTCGGACTCCATTGTCAAGTGGTAAATCTGTAATTAGCTCTTCTTTGTCTAATAACACCATACGGAAATCACAGAGGTTTTTTAAGTGCATGCCCATGCATTCTAGAGATGCATTTGTGATATCTGATACGTAGACAGCTATGTATTCTAATTCGATACAGCCTTGTGCTATGGCAGTCAGACCTCTTTGAGAAACAAAGCCTTCTTCGGCTTCCATTTCTTGTTCATCGGCACCTCTCTCTATTCTCAGCCGCTTCATTTTCTTGCAAAAACGAGCAAGAACTTCCATTCCTCTGTCTCCTATTACGTTCCTGGTCTGTTCATAAGCATATTATAATAAGTGGATGTTTGGATTTGCATTTTGAAGCTAATTATCTGATATCGCGAATTAAAATCACAATAATCATTTCTTAGTGTTTTGATTATTAGATTCTGTTTCTGATTATTTAGGGGTAGTTTTCACTATAATCAGTTTCATAACAGCTGCAAAAAACTATCTATGTATATGTAAATTAAATTACTTATTTATCCTCTGTTTCAAAAACACTCTCATTTTCTTCACAAAGCTATCATTTATGTTTATTTAATTACAAAAATTTAAACACTCAAACATCTAAATATATGATTATTACATCTAAAAAACCGCAAAACGACATCGACACACTAAATTTTTATGATTTAGAACATGGAAAAAGTAATGTGCATCGTAAAAGGGGCAAAATTGTTATGTTCCGGAGAATGATTCTTGAATAAGGGACTTAGTCGCGGCCATTGTAGTGGGAATCCTGGAACAAGAATTGGAATTATGTTTTTGGCCCGTATGTTATTTTAGACCCGGATAGCAAGTTTTGCAGATATTAAGATACCAGGTGGTTAATTAACCTTCATTCTATTAATGTACTCTATAGTATTGTACTTAGCAGTCAGTATAGGCCAATGTAATGTATCTAATTCTATGAGCTAGGCCAATCTTTCATAGCAGTCTATATATTTGTGAGTGCATGTAATTGAATGGCAAGCAATCCTAATCAAATTCAAAGTCTACAATATTAGTCACAAATAAAATATATGTCTATGTAAATGTAAATATGGACTACCAACAGGAATTTGGGTTAGCGGTATCCTGTTGACTCATCAACCAAAAGGTTGCAGGTTCAAGTCCCGTTATAAACAAATGTACATATTTGTGATGGGGTGTATTCAAATCTTCGGTTTCTAAAATTGCACACTTGTATATATTTGATGAGAAAAGAGAAAAAAGATAATAAAACTTTACCTCAAGAACTTCCAAATTGGGACACTGCGGGAGCAAGAGGCAGTGATCCTCTGTGTCGAGAAGGGCATACAGGAGATCCAACTTTTTAAGCCTCGATGCAAAGGGAAATACAGTGACCATCTCACGTGTACTCATATAATTTAGACCTAATCGACATAATCTCAGGGGATATGAGACCGCACCATATTGTTCTGTTTCATCATTAAACCAACCTCCACCAAATTCTTCTAGTGAAACAGCAGCTTTAAAGAAACCAACAAGATCCAAGATTTCACATTCACCTATTTTGACCGAGATTAAATTCTTGCATTTTCTAGCTATGAGTTCAAGATCTTTGACATTAACCTGGGAAAGATCTGTCATGTAAAAGTTCAATGTTTCAAGAACAGTGTTGTTTAAAGCAAGCTCGTGTAACCACTCTCCGTCCTTTTCTAATACCTGGCTCTCTTCTAGAAATAAGGTATTTAGGTTCCTGCAGTATCATAGAGTATAAACTTAGAATTATTAACGACATATTAGTCATAGAATAACAATCTAGAAATAAGGTACCGTTTCATGATTCATCCATTCGTACTAAAACATGGTTTTTGCAACATCATTCCAACTAAGAATGGGGTAATTTAGAAAAGTAAAGTTTTAGCGCGTTTGAGATATATCTGCTTATTTAAACTGTTTATCTGATTCTTGCATTTTGTTTCAATAAACTTATTACTATGCGAATGCAAAATAAGTTGTAAATTGTTTGGGATTGCTTAAAAAACTGCTTATCTGCTTACTGCGATAAAAAGCACAGATAAGCAGAACGGCATCTGCATATCTGCTTAGTTACAATAAGAAGGTATATCGTTCACTTAATTAAGCTGGTAAGCACTTCGATCTAGTTAAGCAATCGCAACCAGACCCAAATTATATTACCTCACCTCTGAAGTCCTTTAATGATTCCAATTGCCAAAATCTAGACTATCTGATTATGCGTTTTGATACAATAAAAGAAATTCCAAAAACTATATCCAAGTTTTAATTAACAATCCTAAACACACTTCAATTAACACAAAGCTTGATATTGAAGAAAAAACACATTAACGAAAATACCTGCAGGATCGAGATATATGCAAAAGCCCATCAGTTGAAAACCCTGAGCATTTATCAAGCTTAATAACTTGAAGAACATTCCCTCGCGAACGAGCAAGCAAATCAAGATCATCATCGTCAACAATCATTCTTCTAAAATGAACCGCCTTCAAACAACTAAAAGATCGCGCTATCTCCTTCACCCACGGCTTCACAAACCCACCCCAATCCTCGGGGATCAAGTTATACATAGCAGCACGCGGTTTTCCTTTCAACTTAATAGATTCTAGATACGGAAACCTGAGCCTCAACTGCACCGGTGTGGTCGTGTAACACAACGCAATCTTTACGTGCTTACGTGTTTGTGATTCAAGTTCATACCATCTCTTGCATACGGATGAAACGGATTGACGGTCACGTGAAGTGTGTATGTATGGAATCACACACTCAAAAACAACATCTGACATTCTGTCGTTGTTGGCGGCTCTATCATCCATAACTAACTCTAACAGAACTGTAACAGATTGTAACAGACGTGTAACAGATTTATCTATTTAAGGTAGCAGAAACTGAGGGGATCTAGGAATGAAAATGAAGATTGATTGATTGTGTGAGTGGAGGACAAAAATGGAAAGTTTGAAGAAAAAAACAAGTTTTGACAGACTTGTTAAGGGGTAAATTTGGGAAGTGGTTCTAAAGACTCTTGATGGATTTTTACCAAAATAACCTTTTTTTCTCAACGTATAAAATTTGGTATTTAACATGTTAAAAAAATAGTAAAGACTTTCGAGTAATTATCTCTAGACCGACCGATTCGAGATGGTTAATATTTTAAATATATAGCTAGACTCGAAAGAGTTGAAGAACAATGAACTTAACACAATTTGTTTATCCTTTCAAATTCAAAACAACATAAACATATAAATAGAAAAACGTTAACCTACACTACAAAATAAATATAATTTCTACAAATTATTTTTTCATATTTTAGAAAAATGTGTAGTTTTTTGTTGATTTATTTACACTTTAAGTGTATACAAAACTACTACATTTATAACTGTGAACAAATATTAAATTTACACACTTTTGATTGTTTATAAAAATGTACACACTTAAAATAGTGTAAAAATATACAAATTCTCCACACTTTAAAGCAGAAAGAGAAATTTGTAACACCTAATTTCTACACGCTTTAAAAAATGTATAGTTTTCTTTTGTGTGATGAAACTAAGTGTTACAAATTTCTCTTTCCATTTTTAAGTGGGGAGAAATGTACATTTCTACACACTTCTAGGTGTGTACAATTTTTTAAGCAACCAAAAGGGTATAAATTTAATTTATCTTCATACTTACATACTTAGAGTGTATGAATAAATCAACAAAAAAAACTTAAAAATATGAAGAAAAGTATACAAAAATGACATTTTTTGATAGTATACAATCCACAACTTTAAAAATTGAAAAATATAGACTCCACTAACATAAACTTACTTGACTAATTCACTTACTCATAAAGTAATTATTTAATAAATTAAAATGAAGTAAAGTCCTTAATCATAGTACATATAACTTCTAAGAGAACCCGGTGTGAGTTCGTTGTGACACCCACAACAAGCGTAACCCATCGTTATCACACCGCCCCACGTCGTTGTGAGCGCTCGTTGTTGTGACAACGGTTCATTGTCAAATTTTTGTTTTTCTTCTTTTTTTTTTTCTACCAACGGTTTAAATTAAGAAATAAAATGTTAAAGAAGATGAAATGTGTTTTAATTTTGTTCGGTTTAAACTTGAATCACTTGATCTTTTTTTTTCTTTAATCTAATTTTTTTCTTTTTTGCAGGTTTAGATGGAGAAGACAAAGATTTTTCAGTTTTTACTTTTTGTTTCTCCTATTTACATATTTTACCCTTATTTTTGTTTTTGTATTTATAGGTACCCTAAATATTTTTATGTTTATATTATTTACCACAAAGGTTTTGTATTTATAAATTTGATTTATTTATAATTTTTTTAATATTAATTTTCATTTTACTTATATTTTAAATATTTATATTGTATAATGATTAATAAAATGTTTTTTAAAATCTTATTTAAAGGTTAAAAAAAAATAGTGGGTCCCACAACTCTCACAATCACCCCCAATCCTCATTATCACACCATCCAAAATCTCATAATCATGATTCTCATTGCCACGTCAGCAAAAGCAATCACGGAATCATCAGAATCGTGATTATCATACCGGATGCTCTAACACGTATCAAAATGTTTTGAAAACAGGGTCAAAGCTTTAAACCGACTAAACGTAAATTTTCATTTGTTGGACTAGTTGAACTGGTCTACTAAACCGCAGGTTATCATAAGATTTCCTTAACTTAAACATTACGCAAGTTCAAATATTCACACATCACTTAAAATATCATTCATTCCTAAAAAGCATTTCTAAAAATCCTAAACATGATTTAATCAACCAATTGATAATCTTTTCCTTTGCTTGGAAACCGAAAACCGAATATCCCTTTAGGGTTTCAACCGATCAGACCAAAGGGGAGGAAGGATTCGACTTCAAGCTCTCCAAAACAATAAAACCTAAGGTTTATTATATAGGTGATATTTACTTGGAGCACAAGTTTTATTATAATTAGAAAACCTCCATAATTACATAATACATCCCTTTAGGGTTTCAACCGATCAGACCAAAGGGGAGGAAGGATTCGACCTCAAGCTCTCCAAAACAATAAAACCTAAGGTTTATTATATAGGTGATATTTACTTGGAGCACAAGTTTTATTATAATTATAAAACCTCCATAATTACATAATACATCCTCCCATTTATTAGTTATTACAATTAACTCATCTAATGATTCTAAGAAATAACCATACGGCTTTTAATGATTCTAAGAAATAACCATATGTGGTATAATGATTTCTGAATCACCTATGTTAGAGAGAAGTGGGGTCGCTTCGAAGGGAATTATAAGGGCGTAATTCCTAAAAGCTCTCGCAGAACCAGGATAGTGTTCATGACCATAACGAAAACGACTATGAGGAGTTGACATTGTCAAGAAGAGTCATGTGTGAAATGTATTGTCGTCTACGTAAATAACAGCTCAGTTCAAAGACATCAAGATCTACTGACAGTTAGGAGACTAAGTGCATTTCATAAGGGAAGGTTCAAAGGGTAACACCTACCTATCCTATGCAGGACTCAACCGCCGAAGTTTCATCGGGAATAAATGTTGTTAAGATCGATCTCCATTCATGTGGGGGATTGTTGGAAAATGTTGATAAAAACATGATTTTTTCATCGACTTTGGACGTATATAAAGTGATGCATATTTAATATTTACGAATAATATTTAATATGAATGTATTTGCAACGATATAATATACGTCCAAAACGGAGTTAAGGTGAATGAGATATCGACACCTAAAGATGGGGGTTTGGGTGCAAATTTCTGGTCCAAAAGGGTATGGGTCAAAAAACTCATGCGAGTCCGCGCGACCTGCACACACGAATGCAACTCCGAAAACCCAGCCTCGAGAGGTCCAACTTTTGGTTTAAATTCGGAGTTTTAGTAACTAACAGTTACGCTAACGTAACTGAAAATGTTACAGTTTTTTCTTTTTAATGGGCTCTTTAATGCCAATTAAACAGAATTAAACCAAAAGGCTCCCCCTTGGCTTATAAAACAGAAGTTTTTGGCTCATTCACAATACACCTTTTCTCATCTTAATCTTTTTACTGTAACAACGAATTTCCGATCAAGTTTCAGGCAAGTGTACCTCCGACAGTTTGATAAACTGTTTAGCCATTGTACCCTGGGAAACAAAACGTGTGATAACACGCAGAATTTGTTTTAAGGGAATTGTGTTTAACACAAGGCTTGACCGAAATTGTATTTACATTTATTTTATATTGTGTAAACTATAATTGTATTTCATTTTATTTGAATATAAACGGTATCGTTTCTACAATCATCACCAACTATGTCTAATGAAAAAGCATTCCGAGTAATAAAGATCAAATGATCGAAGTCTCATGCCCCAAAACCAAAATACGTCCATTAATATGATGGAAGCAAACACAAAACCTCTATTTATCAATAAACTGCTCTTTTTTTTTTTTTAATTCTTTTTTTTTTCCTGTAATTTTTAACTCTAACTTCTTCTAAGGGGGAGGTGTTGGTAAGTTTTGAGTTCTAAAGGTATCAATGTATGTTTATCCTTTATTTTTATTTCTTTGTTTCTCCTTTAATCTATCATTTGCTTCTAAAGTAGCAATGCCATAAACGTTTTCTTCTATCTTAAAAAAAAAAAAAAGAGAATTTTCATCATCTCATTCTTTCTTTTTCCATCTTTCAGTTCTCTTCCTCTAAATTCTATATTTATTTTTTCGTTCAATTTCATTAGTTTCTTTTCTTGCTTTAAAATCTTATCCATCAATCTTGCTAAAAGTTGCCGAAGAAAATGCTAAGACCAAAGTGTCATCACCAAATAAGTGTCACTGTCGAAGCCGTCAAGGGCCAAAGTTGCCCCAAAATTTCCAAAAGATCCGGTCTGAACGTTTCCTGCTTTACGCTCCGACTGCGGGAGGATATTAGATTATGGTAGATTATTGTTTAGTATATGATCTAGTCCACATGTATAAAGGCTTTTCTATTAGCTCTCTTGTAATCTATTTAAGTCCATTCATAATTCAATAATCTACCATAGTCTAATACAAACAGGGACGGAGCCAGTAGGGGGGCTGGAGGGTGCTCGGCCCCCCCTAACTGACCTGACGACTACTTTACATTCATGGCAAAAAACTGTTTTTTATAGCTTATTTGACCGGAAACTATGGAAGTTTTTAAAGAATTGTGAAGCAGGTGAAATGAGAAGAAGAGGAAAGTAGATAATAGATTCATGGGGAAGTGGGAATCAAAAGAGTGTCTCGGTAGGTGACAAAAATATGTACTTTTTACATTACATATTAACATTTATTTTAATTAAATATATACAGATTTTCTTTTTTGTGAATAAGTAGACAAATTCATGATCTAATTGTATGTTACTACTAGCTTCTAAAAAGACAGTTTACGTTACTATCGGAAAAAAAAATCGAGCCCCCCTCAACATAAATTTCTGGCTCCGTCTCTGAATACAAAGAATGACTCGCGTCATGCATTTATCAAAGATAAGAACACAATCTCGACAATCTTTTAGAAATGGAAAATGAGGGTATTATGAATATGAATATGAATATGAATATGAATATGGATATGAATGGGGATCGAGATCTTCTCGTGTTAAAACCAAGATGAATGTTAATAAGATGTTCATTTGAACATTAGAGGATCTTAAATTTGAATCCATTGGTATATGATATTTAACAAGGTTTTACTTGTCCGCGCGTTACGTCAGGTTTAAAATTATATAATTTTTATTGTCAATGAAAAGTTTATAATAAAATCGTATATTTTAGTTTTCTTTTTTAGATCTCATTTTTTTTCTTAAAAATAAAACTTTTCGCTCATATTTATTATCTTTTACAATAATAAAAATATTTATAATTTCAAAACTTTAAATAAAAATCATAAACATGATAATAATATAAATAATATTAATTTATGACATATAATATTAGTAGAAAATAACTTTATTAATATAGATTAAGGGAGATAAATATCAAGTATAAAAAATAATCCTAAAGTAATAAAAAAATATCAAATATGTTTAACCTCTTTTAAAATACTCGTTTTGTTTAATATAATCTTGTAGTAATAAGGATAATAATAACAGCAGAAATAGTAATAGTAATAAATAATATCAATAGTTGATAATAACATTAGTAATATTGAGACAATTAAGACCCATAATTTTCTTAACACAAAAAGACATCATTTTGACCCTTGATCTCATTTTAATCTAATGGTTAAGATTAAAACTAAAACTCATTTTTCTTTTATTTTTTTAAATTAATTTATCTCACAAACCGTTGATCGTTAGACGAAACAAAATACACCGTTGCGATCGTCTCGTTTTTATCTTTAATTAGAGCAGTGGTGTTATATACTTTCGAGGATTTTTTTTTTTTTTTTTTTTTTATGGGTATTGAAATTATAACGATAATATCATATATGATATTTACATCATTACGTAAAATTGTATAAAAGAGAATTACTATAAAATGTATAAACTACCTAAATTTAGAAAAAAAATCGAATTTTAACTAGTTTTATTTTTTCTCGTTTTTTGACATAAAATGTGATATACTAAAATCACATATGATACTACTATATCATATGTGATATTACTGTAAATCATATATGATATGAATATAAATCATATGTGATATATATTAAAATCGCATATGATAATATTATATCATATGTGATATTATTGTAAATCATATATGATATGAATATAAATCATATGTGATATATACTAAAATCACATATGATAATACTATATCATATGTGATATTAGTGTAAATCATATATGATATGAATATAAATCATATGTGATATATACTAAAATCATATATGATAATACAATATCATATATTATATTACTGTAAAACATATATGATATAAATATAAATCATATATGATATTATGTATGTAAAAATTTTAAAACTTAAAAGACAATAACACACATGATTTTAACTCTAAATATGAATTTTAATACACAACAATGTTATACAATGTATAACCTATATAGACCCAGAAAAAAGTTCGAATTTTAACGACTTTTATTTTTTTTCGTTTATGGCCAAATGTTGAAATTCGTAAGACAATATCACATATAATTTGAACACTAAATACGAGTTTCGAAACATAGAATTGTTATATTACATACATTCAACTTAAATCAAAAAGAAAAAACAAAAAAAATAATATGTCAAACTGTCACACCCCGCAAAAATGGCGGAACCGAGGTGCGCAGTGTATACGGTATCAGAGATTCAAAGGTTACATCAACATAAGTAAACCAAACATAATCAACATAGATAAAGAGTTTGAAAATAGAATACTTATTACAATCATCCGAAAATATCAAAATACGGCTACAGCGTTTGGGATACTAAGGAATTACAATAGCAAAATAAATTCCATGCAAAAGATCCACGTAGCCAACAAAGCATAGCATCAAATAGTGTAACCTCAAATCCCTGAAAAGCGTTAAAATACGACGTCAACATAAAGTTGGTGAATTATTCGCAATAATTAATAAAAACATAATAGTATAAAAGTTTTAATATGTTTTGACCCAAAAGTGTTGTGATTTGAAGATACGTCATTTGAAAATGAGGTTTCAAAATATACGTGAAGTATACAAAATCCTTTGATAAAATACTCATACATATACCATAAAAATACCATAATCATATCATATAATACATACTGGATAGATAACAGCTTTAGGAACATACGATACACCTGAACCATAACAATACTGGCAACTAACCCCACCTAGTGTCTTAAGCTAGGTTGTCCTCGAAAATCATCGGTCATAACATTACTAACACGGACATGGCGCATCCATCATCCATCGTGTTAGAAATGAGGGTTTGTTAGACCCATATAGCGCTATATATATAAACCGGCGGCTAAAAGCTAACAGGTGTGTATACGGGGCCTCATACTACCACAAAGGCGGTACAAGTTTGGGTAAGACCATCTAAAGCATTCATATCCATAATACATACCATAATACATAATATACCATAAAAATACATTTATACGACGCTAATCATGCCCAAAATGTAAAAGCGGTAAAAAGGGCAACGAATAACTCACTGAATAGCAAAGCAATCCAAATCACGATATGTCGGGAAATACTATAATACCGTCAAGCTCCCACGTCTAAGTGCCCTAAACATCACGTAAATAAACATGTCTAAGTATCTCTAAGTCTAGTGGGTTATGCCTTAATGATTAACGTTGTATACGGGTTTTAAAATGACCAAAAGGAACATCGATTTAACAGGATTACAAACGTTTCGGAAAATCAGCAAGCTAGTTACGTGACTAAGACTAATCGTCTTAGTTACGTGATCAGTTACGTGACTAAGACTAATCGTCTTAGTTACGTGATCAGTTACGTGACTAAGACTAAAGGTCTTAGTTACGTGATCAGTTACGTGACTAAGACTAATGGTCTTAGTTACGTGATCAGTTACGTGACTAAGACTAATCGTCTTAGTTACGTGATCAGTTACGTGATTATGAAGAGTTACTTGATCAGTTACGTGCACGTAACACAGTTACGTGACGTAACTGGGTTTTTACGAAAAATTACATTCGGGATGAGATTCAGAGTGTTTTTAAGCATCAAAATGACCCATAATCGAAACCCTATGTCCAGAATATGTTTAGGAACAATAATCTTAAATAAAATCCGAGTTTTGATGGTGAAAAGTGGTATTTTCGGTATTGAATCAAAATAACAAAGTTTAAAACTAAATCCGAGAAATACTTACCCGATCGTAACGAAAATTGGAGGATAGATGAAGATGATAACGGTGAACAATAATCTAGTCTCGGATTTGGATTTCAACGGTCGGATCGCCGGAAAATGTAGAGAGAAGGAGGAGTGTTTATGTGTGTTTGTTTCTTGAGAGAGAAAGTGAAAGAGGTGAAATGAGGGAGAAAAGACAAAGTGGTAGGTGACAAATAAGACAAAATAGGTTGGTGGGATCCCTTTAGGACGATTTTTGTAATAAAAATCTGGAAAGGACTAAAATTGTAATGGAATTTCTCTCAAGGGACTAGTTTTGTAATAAATTTCCGAAAGGACTAAAATCGAAATACTTTTTAAACGTTAATCTTAATCGTATAAATAAGGCATAATTCCCCTAAACTTATCATAAGAGCATACTAGACTTATACTAAAGGCATTTAAGACTAAACGTTCCCGACATAACGATCCGAATCACATAAATACAAATACGATACTCATAAAATACGGAAAATACGAATACAATACACATAAAATACGAATACGATAAAACATAAAAGGAATACAATAGGGTCAAAACACAAACATAAATAAATAAAACGGATACGGAACGATAGAAATATACCTAGAAATTCGCGAATGTCACACAAACTACTGATATCACATATGATAAAAGAGTGATTTGTAATATAAAATTTCAAAACTCGTAAAAAAACCCGAAAATAAATTTCGTCAAAAGTATATCGAGTGGGTGCTCTATAGAAAGAGGAGAAAATGCTCGTTTTAATGGTACAATTTATTCGTTTAATACATTTACCGTTTATGAGATAATTAATTTTTAAACAAAAAAAAAGTTATGATGGGTTTTTGAAATAAAGAGTTGTGATTGGTCCATTTGTTCTCAATTTTTTTAATAGTCTTTGTTGATCTCAACCCTAGTAATATTATCAAAATAATTAAACATATAGAAAAAATAAAAATAGAAAGGAATAGGGTATGACAAGATTTGATCTTGTAACACCTTGTTTGCATATGTAATATCTTATCATCATGACAATTAAATATTTGTTTATATATTAAATATATAATTTAAAATATTAAAACACCATTTACTAACAAATTTATTATAAAAATTAAACATATTGATAATAATAATATTGATAATTCTCTGCTAAATGGCATTGTTGGAACTAGAATTTATTTATTTATTTTTTTTTTTTTTTTTCTTTAACTTCAAAGTTAGTGATTCGGGGCCACAGTGACATCCATAATCACTGATCACTGGCTCCTACCAATGGGACAAACCCCATTGGCTCCATTTTATATGAATAGTTAGAGAGACTACCCATAAATTTTTAAAACTTATATTTATTTATTGGAAGGGTTGACATACTTTGAACTAGGACGCGCCGGCAGTGCGGTGCTACTGATGCAAACATATAAACCACCCTTTCCTAACCCACCACCTCTAAACAAAATTCACATTTATCTATTTATAATTCATTACCCAACTTTTGTCATATTAGTATTTTATATTTTATATTTTTATATTAAAGACAAATACAATAATATCTTTTAGGTCTTCCAAGATAAAATATGAAACTTATGTTTTATATTCTTTTGACCTTTTTAGTCTTAATTTTCATTTTTATTTCTTATTAATTATATAATTATATTAATTGACATGTCTAATTTATTTGTGAAATAATATGTCTATCAATATCAACAAGAAACGCAACACATGACAAAATAATTGGTACATATAAGAAAAGAGAATTTGTATAATCTACATGTGAATCATTAAACGATATAAACATATAATTAATGTTATAAGTTTGATATATGTTGGGTCAAAAATACACTAAGTGTGTTTTATTACTGATCAGTAGTAAAGACTTTTATCTACTGATCAGTAGTAGCACAAACTCTTTAGTCCCAAATCACTGATCAACATCTAGATGGAGTAGTACTGATCAATAGCTAGTCAACTTGGAGAACTGATCAGTTGCTAAGAACCTTAGTACTGATCAGTAGAAACTGATCATCTTCAATTGATCAGTAGAGGTGGATAATTATTGGAAGACGACTACTGATGAAGATCCCCAACTACTGATGATGATCACCAACTGATGTTCAATCAGAGAGTTGGTAATAGTTGGTCAAAATAGATAGAATAGTTTGATTTGAGATCAAACTATTTACAGAGTATGGGCAATAGATTTTGTATAGGTTTTAGTTGATTGTAATCTGTACTAAGATCTTTGTTAGGTAGCCTCAAGGACTATAAAATAGTTCCTTTGTTATTCGAGATAAGAACGTTGGTTGTAAGAGAGAACATCGTTGTAATTTTCTCTGAAAATATTGTAATCAATTGAGGCTGTGTTGGTTAACTTGTCATTTGTTCAATCAAATTTATTCTTTCATATGACTTGTTAATTATAACCTTGTTCATACAAATTTGTGTTTATCCGCTGCAATACAATTTGTATTTGTTAGATCTAAACTTTCAAATCATTTATCTATACATTGGTGGGTAATTGATTCGATCCTGACAACATACAATGGACTTTATAATGGGAGAATTTCGTACTTCTTTGACCTTTCTCATTTAATTATAAGTGATATTTTTAAACCAACAAGAGACAATGTTAAACTTGTTTGAGAGTTTAATATACAATTAAAGTGAGATATTAATTTGGTTTACTCTTGTTTTAGTGGTGAATATAATCTATCGGTTGATGAGACTATTAAAGAATCATAGAACAAGTATCATATTACATATTAATATTAATTAATACTATTTATACCGTAAAATCTTAAATGTAACGGATTCAAAGTTTAACATTTCAAATTTGGAACAATTAAGTCTATCGTCTAATATCACCTAATAGTTGAGCGGCGTATCACTAAAACTCGAACTAGAAAAGAACCGTTATTATGAAAATAAACATAAAGATAAAAAAATTAGATAGTTTCAATGCTCGTTACTTGTGACGGCACTTGGCGGCGTTTCAGATTTATAGACGTTGGATTCCGGTTTCATGTTCTTTAGAATTAAAATACAATACAACGGCCACTCAGGACATCAGCTAACTCCAACTGGTTTGAGACTTATAAGCAAAACACTGAGCCTTTGTTTTTTTGTTCGAGGCGATTTCAGTTTTGTTTTCTTTGGGATAAAATTAGTGTGAAGCCAATGAAACTGACCTCATCAGTTAACCCCAAGTGTTTTAGGAATTTGGCAGAAACGGTGTCCGATAAGGGTTTTGACTGATATTTAAGTATGTATTTGTATGGATGAACGACTGATGGTGTTTGACAGGTGACATATCAGTTAGGCGAAAGATCAAACTCGTTCTGATACCATGAATAATGATAGCTCGTGCCTATGAAATATTATTAATTGTTTTTTATACGGTAAAATCATAAATCTAATGGACCAAGCCCTCAAATCGGGTTTGAGTCAACTAGGTATATCGTCTAGTAACTACTGCTTGTTCATTTACTGCAAAAAAAATTCCACAAACTTTGTGTATATGGTTGCATTTTAAGTGATGTGGAAGCGGAGGAATAAAATCACTTATGAGGTGCCCGTGTTGATAAAGAAAACATCAGCCCTAATGATGTTTTCATGCGTATTCTCTAGCCTATAACGGCTTTCTAATCGTTTTAATTGCTTGGAGTTCAATTGAAGTTGTTGGGCTTTTAATCCTGGTAGGATAATTACCAATAATGGTGAGTCTTTTGTCGGAGTTTATGCATTACTTTTGTGGTCATTGGTTGGATTTGATTATGTGTAATTAATTTTTAGGATAAGTGTCTAAAAATGTAAAAAAAATTTACTTTAAACTTTATTATATGCATCAAACTATGAATTTGTTTATTGTATGTATCGAACTTTCTAATATCATTATTTAATATAAAAGATCAATAATATCTTGGCAAACTGATGATATGAAAGCTTATGTGACATCTTATATGGCCGTCACGCATTTTTTAATACATATAATATGGATTTTTGAAAATCTAATACATATAATAGCAGTTTTTATAATTAATTACATATAATATATCAATTTATTTATATCGAAACCTTAATTAGTATGGTTTGAGTATTTTTGTTTGTGATAGTTGTAGTCGTTTAATTGATAAGTCTGAGTTTGTTAGTATTGATTTCTGGTTAATATCATAAGGTTTTTGTAGTATCAGATTGATTGAGGTTGGGATTATTGTTTTCTAAAATACACATTTTTTTTATTAAGAAAATTGGTATTAGTATGGTTGTATGAATATTAAGGAGGGTTTTTCTAACTTGTGCCTTAGGGGCACATGTTAACACCATTTTTAAATATTAAAAGTACAATCAAAAGTATCAAAAGTTAAGAAATCAATAAAAAAAATGGTACTTTTTGATACTTTTGATTGTACTTTTAATATTTAAAAATGGTGTTAACATGTGCCCCTAGGCACAAGTTAGAAAAACGCTATTAAGAAACATGAAACAGAAACAGTGAATATAGCTAGAAGAGATTTGTTAAGTAGACGTGGGAAGAGACAGCTATGACAAGTAGTGAACAGTTGTAAACAAGTACAGTCTAAGGTTACATCAACCTTATTTTATTAACAAGATTTTTGAGTCAACCTCGCCACTTGTGTTATTTACTAATAGCTTCCGCCGACTAATCAGAAAAAAAGACGGTTATCCTTTATTTTTTATAAGCTTGAAACTTAACACCACCGACCTTTTTAAGCCCTATTTACAGATTACTTTTTATTTTATTTTTATATAATAACTGTATTAAATGATAAGGGTGTGGTATCTGAATTGACAAATTTATGTTTAAGTTATAAAAGGTTAATAAATGAACAATTTAATAAACAATAGGTAGCAACAAATTAAAACGAATTAGTTTATAAACTAATGTTTTGTGGGCCGGTCGGACCGGGTTTTTCACGAAAAACGGACGGATATTAACCGGCCAAACCGTCTACTTCATGTCGCGGGTGAATCGGTAAATTTGGTCCGGATTGAACCATTTTTTTTCAATTTTGAAATAATTTTTCCAAAATTGAAACAACTGAAAATTATAAGGGCTTGGCAGCTCAAATACATAAACCCTTGCCATGGGCAGGAGTGTTGATTGACTCAAGTTACCGAGTTTCAGGTTATTTGGGTTGAGTTATATGGGTTTTGAGTGATGGAAAAAATACTAGCACTTATATCCAGATAACAATATAGGTTAAATTGGTTCGGATTATTCGTGTTTGGGTTATTGGATTTGACCATTTTAATCCATATTACCCAATAAACAACAAAAATGGCTTACAGTTAATTAAATTTTAACTAACATAGGATTATAACTTAGTTATTATTTTCATGTTAATGAAATAGCTCAAAACTCACAACGTATAAAGTATGCTCAACCTATTGTTGATTTTGCCAATTTTTAACCATTTCATCCGGCACAAACTAAAAAATAAGCAAATAATTATCTTTTAATAACTTTATATAAGCTTTATATATTTTATGAAAATAAAAACAAACTAATTAGAGACAACTAATAAAAATTGCATCAAGCATAACTAATAAAATTGGACTAATAAGCTATTAATACATATATAAGAATTAACTTATTTGGGTTATATGAGTTTTTTAGACTATCTGAATAAAAATAAATAGACTCGTAGTCATATCCATATAAGATTCATGTTATTTGGATTTGATCCATTTAACTTGATTAACTCATTAAAAATGACCCGTTTAACTCATATTCATATAGGGTCAAGTAGGTTATTCGACGTTCGGATAAAAACGACACTCTTACTTGCCACTATACCATATGACTAATGTTGTTAGTTTGGTAAGAATAAATATTTTATCATGGATTAATTGATTTTCGAAAACTAAATTTATATTTTTTATTCAAATTGAACATGGACAAACAAAGATATTATATTTCAAAGAATATAAATATATTTATACCTATAAAATAATAACACTTAGTTCCAAAATCTCCACGCCTTTTTTTTTTTTTTGTCCTCAAAACGGTTCTAAAACATTGTAATAACCTATAGGCTTTTTAGTATCTTTAATATATTATAAAGAAGGGACCTTAAATGCCATATGACGAATTATGATCCGTTAGATAGGTCAACTTCTTTGATGTCAGCCGTTAGATTAGTTTGATGATGTCATCAAAGATTATTTTCATTTTACACCCTCTTACAATACATAATTACATTTTCTCTTTCATTGAATCTCTATTAAAATAAAAAGAGTTAATTACATAATTGGTCCTTGTGTTTGTTCCAATTTAACGGGTTCAGTCCCTGGGTCACAAAACGTTCGGGTCCAGTCCCTGGGGCATATGTTTGGTTGCACGTTTGGTCCCTCCCTCTAACAATCGTTAAAATTTATCGTTAAATGTCCCATGTATACGTGATGGGTAAAATAGTAAATTCGCCTTTCTTTTTCCCCCTTTAGATAGATCCATCTTCTTCCTTCCTTCTTCTTCCTCATCTGATTCAATTATTAACCATTTTCATGGTAAACGACTGCACATCAATCGTCTTCTTCAATCAATTTTCATAGCCATCTGCAATACATGTGGTGCACCTTCAGTTCTTCGTACGTCTTGGACTTCAGCTAATCCTGGGAGGCGGTTTTTTTGTTGTACGAATACGGTAATTAACTCTTTAATTTTTCTTATTTTAATTGAAAGAAGTGTAATTAATTTGTAATTGAACAAGCTAAGGTATCACAATGTGGATTTATTTCTTGGTTCGATCCACCGATGTGTGCTAGATCGGTTAATATTATCCCTGGACTACTAAGGTCTATCAATCATCTTGAAGTGTTGGTCTCAGCTCGAGCAATTGAAGCCAGAAGATTAAAGCTCATGTTATGTGGCAGTTGGATTTTCTTCATAATGTTTTGGTTTTTTGTTTTAAGGATTATGTAACAATTGTATGGATAAAAGTTAGGATTATGTTGCAATTGTATGGATTATGTAAGAAATATATGTAGTTCCAGTTTTGTACCAAACAAAATGTGACATTTGATGTTGTATGGATTATCTGTGGATTTTGGTTGAATTTGATGTTTTGTACCAATACAAGAAGTAAATGCATTTGATGTTACCAACCAACAATTAAAGTGTCATTTGATGTTCCATTCAAATACTTACCAACCAACAATTAAATTGAATTTGATGTTGCATTTAAATACTTACCAACCAACAATACAAGTAAAAGACCATACAATGAATGTAAACCAAAAGACCATACTATATATACCAACCAAAAGACAATAGAATTCATTACAACAGCAGCAGAAAATACAATTCATTCCAACAAGTCTACCAAACAAACTGAACAAGTCTACCAAAAGACAATAAACATGACCAAGTTTTGGTTAAATAAACATGAACAAGTCTAATAAAACAGTACATAATTGGACCCAACATCAAACATCTGCACCAACTGTAGTCCTTGATTTTTTAGGTTTCCTAACTCTTTTCCTTGAAACACTTGGACCAGAACCATCAACACCATCACTCTGCCCTTACAAGTTTTGGCATTATGCCCAACAAGTTTACACTTTCTACATTTCCCAGATATACCAGCCCTACTCAACTTAGGTCCTTCAAACAACTTATCATTAATCTCCACTTGGCTCTTCCTTCTTTTCTTTTTAGGTCTACTAACCTGTTTGTGATGCTTTGGTGGAGTGAGTATGGTTGGACAAGAAGATATAGGCCATTGGTTTCTTCCATTAATAGGATTGACCTTGAAATCATATTGGGATTTCCATGTTGACAACCAATAACAAGGATGCACCCATCTTTCAGGAATGTCAACTTGGCAATCATTCAATTCCATATTCCATATTGTTGCAACTACATGCTTACAAGGGATCCCTGTCAATTCCCACTTTCTACAGGAACAAGTACCAGTCCTATCCCTTCCATTTATATTAACCACACACTGATCCTGATGGGGTCCACTAACTTAATATTGTGTACTACCATTCCAGATTGCCTAGTCAAATATACTAACCAACTTAATAAACTAGTAACAGGTCTAAGATAAAATAACTAACAGCTTCTTTAATAATACTAATAGTAGAGTAAATAAAACAGTAAAGAACATACCTTGTATTGAGCAGCTTCCTTTTTAATTCCTTCAAAAGCTATGGTTGCAGCTGGTGTAAGAGGACCCTTGCTTTTTTCAATCACTTTCTGCACTATAACAATTCTCTTCATAAGGTATTCTCTAATGAAGTCCAAACATGTAATAATTGGATTGTCTCTCCCATCAATCAGCTGCCTATTGAATACCTCACAAAGATTGTTCAAAAGAACATCATAATGTGCTATACCTGTCAAATTGTTAAAGACAAATAAACATCACAAGTTAAAACACACACATACATATATACAGGAAATACTTAAACATACCTGAGAAATGTGACCTAGCCCAATGCATTGGTGGAATTTGCCTCAACCAATCATAAGCTTCACTGTTTTTGGCTTTCAACTTCTGCATTTGCCTCTCAAAGTGTCTTACAGTGGTAGCAGTGGCACATCCCCATAACATGTCTTTGTAGGTATCTCCCCTCCATGTTTTTTTCATATTTTCATGAATATGCCTCAAGCAGTATCTGTGTTCAGCAGATGGAAACACCTTTTCCATTGCAGGAAGTAATCACTAACAGCAATAATAAGGGTCAGTGACCAATTATGTAATTAACTCTAAATTAAAAGATGTGAGAAAACATACCTTTTGTCTGTCACTAATGAATGTAAAATTTGACATGTTGGTTAAATCCAGATCATCTCCCAAACTTGTGAGAAACCATACCCATGAATCATATGTTTCAGCCTCCACAACCCCATATGCAAGTGGGTAGGTACCATTGTTTCCATCAATACCAACGGCCGTTAAGATTTGCCCAGGAAATGGACCTTTCATGTGACAACCATCAACACCTAGTAAATTTCTCATCCCTGATTTGAAACCTACTTTTAAAGACCCAATACAAATATAAATCCTCTTAAACTGCCTATTTGCACTGTTAACATCCATCACATCCTCAATATCTATCTTAACAGTTGTCCCTGGATTTATCTCTTGAAGCTCAAGTACATAATCCCTCAATATAGCATATTGGTGAGTGTAATCACCAATAACCTTCTCTTTTGCAATTACTTTAGCCCTGTATGTATTCATCTTGCTAAAACCCAACTCATAGTTCTTTTGAAGTTGATCTCTAAGTGCAGCAGTTGGTATGTTTGGGTTAGGTAGAATGGAATATTCAATATCTTTTGACAAAAAAGCAGATGTTGCTTTCTTTATTACCCTTGACTGTAGACAAGTGTGTACATCCCATTAAGTTTTCACTGTCCACACTTGTTCCTTTACTCCTTTGGATATGTGCAAAACCCATGGATAAGTTGTATCCTGTGACTTCTTTTTTTTTTACAGGCCCACCTACCACATTAGGCCCATTACCAGGCCCTGCCTCATTAGACGCACTTGGTCCAGAAAAGTTTGGAATGTGACCTTTGCAAATAACCCTTACTCTCTGTTTATCATTCTTAAGAAAATGTAGTTGCCTCCTAGTTTCAACAGCATGCAATGTCACCATCTCCCTTATTGCTTCTTTATTTACAAACTCTTGACGATAAAAGTTCGAAGTGTTACCAGATTGGTCTTGAGCTTTTTTTTCTCTTCTTGCCTTTTTCATGGCCCTTTTTCTTTCAGTATCCCCCTCCTCATCTGTCGCACTCTCAAAATCATCCAAGTCAAGTGTCTCTAATTCACCAACAGGATTAGCAGTTGGGTTGACATTGCCTCCTACCCACTCTACATCTTGATCAATATTCAATGTATAGTGTTGCATATCAACTGCAGGTTCATCTATTTTATTCTCATTATCCACAATAAAATCACTATCTGAACTATCACAATTAGTCTCACCATCTCTATCAGTTTCACCATCTCTATCACTTTCACCATCTCTATCACTCTCACCATCTCTCTCAGTCTCACCATGTCTATTAGTCTCACCATCTCTATCACTCTCACCGTCTCTCTCAGTCTCAACATGTCTATTAGTCTCACCATCTATTTCACTCTCACCATCTCTCTCAGTCTCACCATGTCTATTAGTCTCACCATCTCTTTGAGCCTGACCACCTCCCTCACTACCACCTGCATCAGTCCCACCACCTACTACACCTACATCAGTCCCACCACCTACAATAACATCACTCCCACCACCTACAATAACATCAGTCCCACCACCACTGGCTCCTACCCCTTCTCTATTCTCCTGTTCAAGCCAACCAGAAAGGTTCTTTCTAACTTTCTTTTTTACAGTCCTAACAGGTCTTGAAGGCTCAACCTCCTCAATTCTAACCTTGCTTCCAACAGGTGACCTAAAATATGTCTTTAATGATGTTTGCCACTGCTCAATATATACCTCAATTATTTTAAACTCCCTAACATATGTTAACAGATTATGCACATCTTGATCAGCACCTAACGCTACTAGACCATAATCCAAATCACTTTCAGGTTTCTTGAAATGGTAAAACATTGGTTGGTTTTTATAACCTAACTCTTGCACCATTGCATTTAGTTCGTGAACAGAGAACTCATCAGCATCTACTAGATCAACATAATTAATCTTACCGTGCATGTAAACCCTGCCAGGACGCCTTGAAAATACACCACCGTGGTTTATCATGATGGTGAAAATGGTTGAATTTTTACCTGTAGAAGAAAAATAAAGAGTTAATTACAGCAAATAATGAAGAAAATATGAAACATTAGAAACACTTACTATAGACTGAATACGGGTCAAATAGATCTTCTCTCCCACGAATATACCACAATGTGGCTACCATTGATGAAGAATTTTGCTTTGACACAGTGATTTGAGAAGAATTGGAGGTTTTAGGGTTTAAATGGAATTAGGTGAGTTAATAATTACTGGAATGGTGTAATCGAGGCAACATATTATAGCGGGAAAGGCGAATTTACTATTTTACCCATCACGTGCCTGACACATGGGATATTTAACGATAAATTTTAACGATTGTTAGAGGGAGGGACCAAACGTGCAACCAAACATATGCCCCAAGGACTGGACCCGAACGATTTGTGACCCAGGGACTGAACCCGTTAAATTGGAACAAACACAAGGACCAATTATGTAATTAACTCAAATAAAAAACACAATTCTAATTTATTTATAGAAATCATTCAATTTGAACTATAATTTAGTTTATTATTATTCTAAAATCTCCTAATACAAAATATCAAAACATGTGTATAAAGATAAAAGTATATATTATAGCTATAAACAGTGTGTGTATAAACGTAAAAATATAAATATGTATTGTACATACAACATTATTTTCTCATAATAAATTAAAATCTACATAAGCATAAAATTTATAATTCAATTTTTATTTTTTTTTCCCCTTTATCGCGGAACAATAATCTAGTATCATAATCAAAAGAAAAACTTGGAAATTCTTGTTATCACTTTTTGATTTAACATTAGAAAAACAAACAATGAAGGATTGCTCTTTGATAACCACAATTATCATATTGTGTTAAAAAGTGAAGAAATTATTTATTTGCTTTTATCCTGATAAATATATGTTTCGTGTATTTACGATTTCATTAGTAGATTAACAAAAATACATATGTAATAATATTAACCTTAATTTAAAAATTATTATTAAGAAATAATCGTTTTGCAGCTTTAATACTACATTATAATATTTAATAAAAAAAAACTTTTGATTTAAGTGCTTCTTTTTTCCAATATTCCTTTTGTCTTCTTTCTTCGTTGTTTATATTTGCACAAAGTCAAAGTTATTTTATTTATAAACATTTTTTAAACATCAGGGCTTGTCTTTCGCACAGAGCTTGTGCCCTCTATAAAAGAGTATCAACTTGGCGGTTGATTGAATTTGTTGACAACAATGATCTCCGGCAAGTGAAAAAAAGACATGTACGATATCAATGAAGACGGCGACGACTTAAGTTGTTTGATCCGAACATCAACATTATTTGTCGTGTTTATACGAGGAAAAATAAGGATCCATTCGACAAGCTGGCGACCGAAAGATAGGTTATATGGCGGTGGTCTTTTTCTATCATTTTTTTTTCTATCTAGAGTTTGAGTTCTGATACCATAGACTTCACTAAATATATAATTGTATTGAATTATAAATAGTAGATTTTATATAAGAGACTGCATATTTATATATCTATTTATATATGATATTAATATAACTTAAACATCACATAAAGAAAAAGCCGTGTCTATAAGCTAGTGCAAATATATCTATCTATAATCTATAATTCTATAATATATACTAAAAAAAGTGCATCAAAGGTCATATGACAAAATATGAACAATTAGATAAGTTTTAAGATTAATTTGACACTCTTAAATCAAAATGATGATGTCCTATGACATCATCATTAGCTATTTTCGTTTTATCCCCTTCATTTTAAATACAATTTTAACATTTCAACTTTATTATTTATTAAAAAAATAAATAGTTTAAGATCATTACTTTATATCTTAAATATTTGTACATATTAAACCTTTATAATAAAAAAAGAGTTAATTACATAATTGGTTCCTGAGCTTGTTCCAATTTAACGGGTTTAGTCCCTGGGTCGAAAATCCTTCGGGTTTAGTCCCTGGGTCATCAATTTAGCTACAAGAATAGTCTATTTGTCACTTAAAATGACTAAAATACCCTTAATAAATAAATATTAATATTTATTTTCCCTTAAATTTTCTCCTACTAAACTTTTTCTTTCCCAAATTTTCAACCATTATTCTTCCCTAAATTTTCATGAATCAAAATCAAATTAAACAACTCAAATCAAACCTTATCATCACCTACCATCTCCCATAACCCCAACAATGGAGTCAATTAGTAGCTTTCTTTCGTTGATTCTTCAATTCCTTCTAATTCTTTCAACCCTAGCTCAATCCGATCGACAAAGTAAGTCAAGATTCTTCAAGATTTATCTGCAATTGAATCAATTTCTTACCTTTTATTTTTTTGTTAATTTCAGGTCCGAATTACACGCAGTTCGTCGTTAACGGCACAGATCTTCCATCGGAAGAGTCATATGATTACATAATAGTCGGTGGCGGCGACAATATCGAAGAACTACCGTGTTTTGCTTCTTGAAAGAGGCGGTCTTCAAATAAAAAAAATTCATCTTTTTTCTGTTTTTGATTTGTGGGTACGATTAAATCAGTAAGAAGTTTGGATTTTGATTACTGGGTATACTTTAAAAATCGAAATAAGATTTGGGTTTTAAATCTTTTTGAAAATGGCAGCTTCAAAATCTATTTCAAGAATGGATTATTGGAGGGAGTATTTCACGAGCTCTAATGGTGATATATTTGAAAATATTGAAAAAGCGATTATTGTTGTTGCTTCTGATTATCCTAAAGCTATTGATCGACGCCATTGTTGGGGTTAATGGAGATGGTGGGTGATGATAGGGTTTGATTTGAGTTGTTTAATTTGATTTTGATTCATGAAAATTTAGGGAAGAATGGTGGTTAAAAAATTTGGGAAAGAAAAAGTTTGGTAGAAGAAAATTAAAAGGAAAAATAAATATTAATATTTATTTATTAAGGGTATTTTAGTCATTTTAAGTGACAAATGGACTATTCTTGTAGCCAAATTGATGACCCAGGGACTGAACCCGAAGGATTTTCGACCCAGGGACTGAACCCGTTAAATTGGAACAAGCTCAGGGACTATTCTTTTTGTGTTTTCCTTTTCTTTTTTTCTTTTAATTTGGTAAGAAAAAAATAACAACCTATAACCGTAATAAAGAAAAAAAATTAATATTGACATACAAAAATAGAGACACATTTTATACTTTTGTTTTGTTTAACAATAAACTGATTATATATTGCACGAGTATAGAAAAGTTATACCAAACAAGAAAATGAGATTGTGTCATAAAAAAAAGAGATACATTATGTATTGATATATACAATCGTACTAGACTAACAAAAAAATTAAAAAATTATATTGTGAAACTATTTAAGTTTACTCAGGTTTTATATATTATACTTCTATTTTTCTTTATAAAACTCTTCACATAGATATTTACTCAGGTTATATAAATTATACTTCTATTTTTTTCAATAAAATTCTCCACTGCACAATAAATAATCTGGTTATGTCTAATAGACATCGTCAATAAAGGAACATACACGAACTAACAATTGATCATTAGAAGTGGTTTTTTCGGTTGTCACGTTCAAGTTGCATGTCAAAATACTCAATTTGATGAATATTAAGCCATGACTTTTAATTTATTTTTTCTTGTAATATATTAAAATAATGACAATGATTTAGTGAATAAACCATTATTTTTATAAGAAAAACCTTAACAAACCTTAGAAACCCATATTAAAAAAGCACAAAGTGGTTGTTGTCACTTGTCCACCAACTTTTTTCCTTGATAATACATTATATAGTACCTAAATTAATAATTGTACTCAACCAAATTAGGCTATCCTAAATAATATCTAACCGTATTTTATTACTTTTCACCATATTTTTAGATATTTATTTTCTCTTTGAGGTACTTTAATTTGTTTGAATGTAGTTGAAGGGAAAACAAATTTTGATACAATGTTGGATAATACAATAAAATAACAATTCGTGAAGGAGTTAGAAAAATCGAATGCGATTTAAGTTGCACTATCTAATGATTTATCTTACGACTGCTCTATCAATGACAATACGGGTCAACAAAGAACACACTTGCACTTAGCTTGATTCTTTGTATCAAAAGTTATTGTATTTTGTTTTTAGACCCATCATATTTGACTTTAACAATTAAATGTATCAATGAATCGTATGAGCTATCAATGGGGTGTTGGTGTTCAAATCATGTTGTAAACTTATTAATTTCTATTTGGTTTAAGGATCTTAGAAGTTGTGGAACTAGATTTTTTTTTCTTTCTTTTTTCGATGGACAAGTATAAAACATGTATCTTCTGGATAAATCTTTTATTGTTTATTGGTAGGACAAAATAAGAGTATTTTGAATTTTTCAGATCCAATTTTCGAAAGTATAATAATATACTTATTTTTTTATAGTACGGAAAAATTATAATGGGAGCAGCTACTTACTTTGTCACCGTCCTGATTTCTTCCTCGGGTCTTGCCATTTTGTACTTACTTTTATTTCAACCTCATCATTTGAATATGAAGTTATGTTCCATTGTAAGTATTCAATTGATTTCGGTAAACTATATTAAAATTTGTCATTTTCTTGGTGGAGTTGATGAATAGTACAATATTAAATTTCTAAACAACGATACCGACATAAAACTTAGATATTTAATTTATTTCTCAGGTCATTTCAATATTTCTCAGGTCATTCAATGTACATTTTGATGATATGAATAAGAGTAAGATAGAAGGGTTAGAAATGGTGTGGAAGGCACATGGTAGCCAGTGTTATATTCATTCTCCTTGAACAAATCTTCATACCAATACCAATACCAATACCAATCACCAAATATAGTCAACTCTACTACCATCTCTGTTTTTACAGCTACAAACAAAAACCCAATCCCATTTTAACAAACAAATGCATGAACCAAACCGTCCAAAAAACACCTATATAAACCAACACAAACACACACTTACACTCACTCTTTATTTTCATCATTCATATTCTTGTCACAAAACATTTCACAATGCCTTGCGAAGCTCAATCCCTTGTTCAAATCATCTCTAAATCGACCGTTTTCCCGGCGACTAAATCCGCCCTCTCGGATCTCAAACTATCGGTTTCCGACCTCCCAATGCTCTCTTGTCACTACATTCAAAAAGGAAATCTTTTTAATACTCCCCCTATCCCAATCCCAGACTTGTTGCTCCTTCTCAAATCATCTCTTTCTCGTGTTTTGACCGCTTTCCCCCCACTCGCGGGCCGTTTACTAACTGATTCCAATGGTTATGTGTATATTACTTGTAACGATTCAGGAGTCGAATTCGTGCACGCAAATGCAGCTCAATTTACAGTTCATGACGTTGTTTCTCCACTTCATGTTCCTAGCTTTGTTAACAAGTTTTTCACGTTTGATAGAATGGTGAGTTATGATGGGCATTTTAATCCGATTTTGGGAGTGCAAGTGACCGAGCTAAAGGATGGTGTTTTTATTGGTTTTTCGGTTAATCATGCAGTTGTTGATGGGACTTCGTTGTGGAACTTTGTTAATTCGTTTGCGGAGATTTGTAGAGGAGCGAAATGTGTAACGAAACGGCCGTGTTTTGTTCGTGATTCGGTGCTGATTTCATCTTCGTGTTTGAAAGTTCCGGTTGGTGGACCGAAAGTGACGTTTGATGTACACTCGCCTTTAAGCGAAAGGGTTTTTCGGTTTAGTAGAGAGTCGATTTTGAAATTGAAAGAAAGAACGAATAATCGAAAAAAGATTGGGTTTTACGGAAAGGGTGAAGTGGACATGGTTGAGTTGATTGGGAAGAAAATGGATGATGGTAAAGTAACCGCGGTAATTGGGAACATGTTACAAAATGTTGTCGATTTAGAACCCGAGATTTCGTCTTTTCAGTCGTTATGCGCGTTGTTATGGCGTGCGGTAACACGTGCGCGAAATTTTCCGACTTCGAAAACGACAACATTTCGAATGGCGGTAAATTGTCGTCACCGACTAAAACCGGAACTCGAAACGTTTTATTTCGGGAACGCAATTCAAAGCATTCCAACATACGCCACCGCAGGTGACGTATTATCGAATGATCTAAAATGGTGCGCGGAACAATTAAATAAAAATGTTGTGTCACACGACGACACAATGGTAAGTCGTTTTGTTAAAAATTGGGAAAGCGATCCACGATGTTTCCCATTGGGAAATTTCGATGGTGCAATGTTAACAATGGGAAGTTCGCCTAGGTTTCCTATGTTTGATAATGATTTTGGGTGGGGGAAGCCCGTGGCGATTAGAAGCGGGCGAGCAAATAAGTTTGATGGTAAGATATCCGCGTTTCCAGGGAGGGAAGGCGGTGGTAGTGTCGATTTAGAGGTTGTGTTGTGTCCAGAGACAATGAAGGGTATCGAATCGGATTCCGAGTTTATGCAATATGTTTCGGTTTCGGATTATTAGTGACAATTTGGTTATTTGTTGTTTGTGAAGTAAGGTTGAGTGTACTCTTGTAATTTAGTAACTTCTAATTGTATTGTTAAAGAAAGACTTCTAATTATGGAAAGTTATACTTCTAAATATTTTCGGCTTTTTCACATAATGATCGGGATACTTTTGTTTTAAATAATTAAAGCTTATAAGATTCATTTATGATTTTATTTTTGGCTTCTAGAAGAAACAAGTGGTGGCAGATTTTATTTAGGCCAAATGGTTAATAAAAGTCTTTTGTTTGTATTTGTATTTGTAAAGTACAAGATTTTAAAAAATTATTACATCATAATCTAATCACCACAGTTATTTTCGCGTTTAACCAATACACATATAGTCTAATCCGCGTTTATCTGATACACATATGTGTGTTACAACACAAATGCAAGGGTAAAGGGGGTTATACCCCTTACGAGGTTCTAGGAGCATTGCCTCTTATTATATAAATATTCAGTGAAGGATCTTAGCATGTGTCATATGTACGACCATATAGGGCATTTGATTTCCGAGGACCTCCAATTTTCGAAAACCCGTACTATAGTTATAATTTCAAATAAAAATTGTGTATTTGCAAAACATGTCACTACTTGCAAAACATGCCACTGTGACAGTGTAAAACTTTGACATAAAGGAAATAGAACCTCATAAATACTAGCACAATTACTAGTTACTACGCTATGATGAGGGTTTGGGTCTTTAAGTGAGTTAATTGTGTATAAACTATAACTAAATTTGTATTATCAGGAGATTGGCTTACATCTACAATTCACTAATAGTTAATTACCGACCATGACTCTTGGAAATAGAAAGCATGATTATGGACATAAAAAACGTCAAAAGAGAAAAGAAAAGAAAAAAGATCAAGATTTTGTTTAAGAAGTAAAGCGGGGCTCTCGATAAATGCAACGAAAATCACATGTTGATGCTAGTAGTTACACGAAAATCACAATTGCATCTGCTAAAGCCATTTTTTAAAACTTAAGTTGTTGAAGTCATATTTACGGTCCATAATGTTACAAGAAAGGATTAACGGATTAGCAATAATAACAATTGAAAACAATCTATTAGGGGTATTGATTATAAAGGTTTGATAAAAAAAAACTTCACTTCCAAAAATGCCCGTCGATAGACACTATATAGCCAAGAATGAATAGTAACTTTTATCTACTTGTAATTTAATGGTAAAATTTTGTATCTATTTTATCGGTGAAAATTTGAGTCATAAATTTATAATTTTATGACACTATTGTTTTGTCTATGGTTTTCGTTTTATGGGGCCTATTTTTCGATATCACACAACACCACCAAATTTCATTTGACGGCGCTGTAGATGTTCAACATGTTCAACATGATGAACATGTTCACAATGACACCTTTGGCTTGTGACTGATGTTAGTCATCGAAATTGTGTGCTGATGCATGATGTTAAAGTTTTTTGTTGAAGCTTGCCTCTCGGACCCAAAACTAAACTGCTTGTAACCAACTATAATCTCTATGAACTGTTTTGACGATTGAAGCCGTGTATAACCTCCATAATTCTTGGAAACAAATATAAAATAATGTTTCATGGTTGATTTTTGCGTTGTCACAACGTTCAACTAATTATCTATCTTATCCCGTTATAAATTTCGCAAAATCCATGTTCTAACTGATTTCCAATAAACGATTTAGAAAATATATAGTTAACATGTTTGTCGGTTGTTCTTATATTGTTGTTCATTTTGTTACAAGTGCTAATTTACCTATAATATAACAGAAAACGGAAAACACTACACTTTAGGAATCATACAATTGTGGCAAAAAATGAAATTAATCATCTAGAGATGCAAGTATGCAACATACAACTTATAGTTTGTTTTATTTTCACAAATGTAGAACACATTAAATAGAATAACGTCGCAATATAATGACAGTTAAAAATCAGTTGCTTCGGTTTAAGTTGGGTCAAATATTGCAAGAGTGTATATATGATTTGGCCTTCACCTATGTCAACTTGGGTTAACTAATGTGAATGGATGGGTGAGAGCAATGCCCATTCCTGGAGGCTGGCTAATGGTTCAATGAACCTATTTAGGACCACTAGTAATCAATAAGACAATAACCATGCCTAATCATCAACTCTATCCTCTTTACCATCAACTCTATTTTAGTTTATTTTCAAGTGGTTTTGGGGAGTTTTTCAATTCCATGTCCTTCGAGGGCCGTATTTTCCTCCGGTTTCTAATGTAGGTTTTCTCTTGGTGTTGATCTTCGAGATCGAGTGGTCTATTTTAGGTTTATAGTTGCTCCTTTTTAGGCGTCTGGTGTCGTGTTTTCTTGATAAAAATTTATTAGTGATAACTACACATTCTTTGAAATTTAATAACGAGATTTGGATGTATTACAACTACACATATATACGGGCTCACCTGTCTTATGATATCGACACGTTCAATGACTACCTTTAATACATAATAGAGAAATGACAAAAGAAAAGACAAGAAAGTTTAAAAGGTGATCTTTACAAAATATTGATAACAAACAATGATATATGGGTGAAAATGATTTATAGTCATGTCTTCTTTCACTAGGCTTAATGCTTTGAATCTGTCTCTCTATTTGTTACATAACATCATGTACACGGAAAGAGCTATGACAAAGACTGGCTTTTTGCATTCAATTATAATATTCACAAGTATATGCCATATTCATGTGAAATGAGTATCAAGATCGGCTCGATTACTACACCTTTTAAAGACGAGGGTAATCTTGCTCCAAACTTATGGGATTTTGTTGAACACTTCAAGTAATACCAATCGACGTTCAATAAAAAACCTAGAACTTATATGTAGATAACCTTTAGTAATACATCAGAAGTATACGTCATACTAATTCACTCCTTAAGAAGAGGAAAAAGCAAAAAAGACATTTAAGTGTGACATGGTTAACTATAAACGCGATTTCTAACTAGTTAAACTAATAAGATTTGAATCTATAGTTATAGTGTATACTTATTTAAGTAGATCATTATTGTTTATGTAGGTCAACTATCAAAAGGAATATCATTTAACCCACACCAATGTCAACTTGGCTTCATGAAATTGGTGGTGATGGGTGAGAGCAATGCCACTTCTTGGTAGGCTGGCTAATGGTGCAATGAACCTGTTCCGGGTCACTAGTATATGTGTAATGTACATTTCAACCACTATTAATAACCATGCCTAATTATCATCTCTTTCGGCCCCTTTGCCATCAAACAAAATAACTTATACACGACTCTCGGTATTTAAACAAAGAAGATTCGTATTTAATATTGTTAGGCATTTAAGATCAGATCTGTTTAGCTTCTTTTACAAGTGGGTTTGTGGAGTGTTTCTATGTCTTCCGACAGTGGTGTTTCTTTAAGGTTTTTTTATGTCGGTTTTGTCATGGTGTTATTCTTCAATAGTGTTTTTTTTTTTTCGGTTTATAGGTGAACTCTTTTTCGCTTTATAGGTGTTTGGTATTGTATTCTCTTGGTTATTTGTATTAGTCTAGCTCGTGTTTAGTTTTATAAGCGAAAGATTATTTCCTGTTAATAAAAATGCAACCATAGAATCAGATATTTCGTATTGCAAGTACACGTGTATACGGGCTCACATGTCGTATGATATCGACATGTTCAATAACTACCTATCATACATTATATTCATTTCACTTTTATCAGAGAAATGACAAAAGAAAAGACAAGAAAGAAAAAGGTAATCTTTATAAAAGATTGATAACCATTAACCAACAATATATATGGGTGAAAACGATTTATAGTCATTTCGTTGTTTCGCTATGCATAATGCTTTGAATCTCCCTCTTTGGTCACATACGAAAAAACTGGTATTTGGAATTCAAAACTATTATTCGATTAGTATCATGTGAAACGAGTATCAAATCAGCAAGATGAATTTCCTCAATATAAGGACATACAATTGCAGTGAATATCACTCGCTCCTAACGTATGGGATTTGATCAACACTTAAACTAATACAGATTGCGTTCAAGGAAATCATTACAACATCAAGATATTAATCATTTGTTCCAACAAAGTTCTCGAGTAAAAGTTCACTGATTTGAAATTGTATTGATTCTTGTTTAAGTGTAATATCTAACTTAAAAGAGTATAATCTAAATGCAAGATGGGAAAATCTTAATACACTGTAAGCCTTACTTTAATATTAGTTTTCGATTGACTTTCCATATACTGCAAACAAAAGAGGACTAAAAAAATAACATTTTCTAACAAAATCGATACTGCAACAATATACAAAAATATGCCTACGAGCCGATGTAACAACAACAAAAAAACATTCTTGATTGCTAGACGATATAGGGATTTTGTTTACAGGATCTGTGCTGCTGTGTTCAACTTCTCTGCCAAGCTTAGTTGTGTTCTTGTAATGCTTGACAGATATAATAACAACAATTATCCTACAAACGCCAAACATGATTAGAGAGTCTATATTGTAAAAAGAGCAGATATATGTAGATAGGAAATTCAAGATGGAAAATTTTATAAAACTACATGGTTTATCAAAACCTTTATCAATTCTGCATTATTTTTTGAGAGGTATCCAAAACTACCCCAATCGCACGTGGTACATGCGACCCCTGTGGAAAGCAAGAAAACTTTCACATGGATCTCACTTACTACGTGCGATCCATGCAAAAGCCAAAAAAAAAAAACTGATTATGTTGATGGGTCGCATCTAGCAAATGCGATCCCTGAACTACTGACACAATTGTTACATTTCCCTGCATGCAACGTAAAATCTGCTTATATATACATATTACAACACAAACACAAACACTTAAAACCATTACAACACAAACACAAACACTTAAAATCATTACAACACTTACATCTTTATTAACTCAAACACTTACACACAGTATACTTATCACATCAGTATTTCGATGGAAAACTCACGACTTGCACAACTTCGCGAACAACTAGTTAGACTCGACGAGCAAAGAAATAGAGTACAGAATGATATTAACGAGATTCTTAACGTTGTTGAAGATGATGATTCAAACTGTGCAAGTAGAGAGACCGGCGTAATTTTAGCCGATTGTGCAAAGACATTTTATCTTCATGGGGATAGAGGCAAAAGAGACGAAGAGCAATATTGTCTTCTTTCGTTATTACCAAAAAGTTTTAAATGCTACAGAAATTTTGGGGGCGTTTTGCTTGGAGAGATGCAAAACAATGAATTGTGGGTTATGGTGAGTTTAATATCATTTGCGATTATTCAACAATATCTAATAATTTTACTAATAACTTTTTTTTAACACAACATGTTGATGGGTGGATAAAGAGGTCGCTAATGGCTCATATACTAGTTTTTCAAAGAGAACCGACTAATACTTTGCGTCGGTTCGCCGTTATACCTACGATATTTAAGAAATGTTCACGGATGCAAATAGGCACAAACTTGTAAAACTATCAAACGGAACTAAAACTTCATATCCTGCCTGGTGGGAGGTCGATTTCGTACTTATCCCCATATATTGTCCAAATAACATTGGTTTTTGTTGCAGTTTAACATTTATACATTGGAATTTACCATTTTCGATAGGGATTATGCAAGTATTCCAGGTGAATTTCTTGATGAGGTCAAGACTAAATACGAAGATTAGGTCAAGGCTAGTTTTTTGTATTTTTGTGTTGTAATATGTATATATATAAGCAGAATTTACGTTGCATGCAGGGAAAGATGGTATGTTGATGGGTCGCACCTCCTAGGTGGATCCCTCTACTATATTAGTTACTTGCACATCAAAAAAGTAGCCGTTAAAACTTTTGTGTCAGTTATTGATGGATCGCACCTGGCACGTGAGATCCATCAACCTAATGTTTTATTTTTTTATTTTTTGCATCGGCCGCACTTAGCTTAGCATGAAAGAAGAAAAATGTAATAAATTCAAACATAAATAAACTATATCTAAATGTTAGATAAGGGAATGAGGCCCATGTATGTTTGAAAAGGCCCAAACGTGAAATATATGAATATGAATTTGACAAATGTTATATTTTTCATGGACAAGGTTTTATAAATCAAATATGATTACAAAATAGTTTTTAACAAATTAAAGTGTTTTTAAACACGAGAGGGCGTTAAAAAAATATTTGTTTCTCGAATTTGAAAATCTGAATATCCAATCTGAAAATATATTTTTTCGGAATTTTGAAATTATATAGAAGAGGACAGTATTGAAAAATATGTAAAACGAGAAAATCAAATCACGGGACAGTGCTCAACATCATATGTCGTGGGATTGTTTTCGAGTTTTGGCTTTGGTTGATGTTTTTGTGTGAACCGTTTAGAGTGTTCTCTAATCAAGGGAATAATCAAGAAAGGTGTTTTTTAGGTATAAAATGCAATGTTAATGTGTGATATTATTGATGTTACCAAGTGTGTTTTAATTTTACTTTCACAAAATGGATTAAGATTCTCTTAAATTAAAGGTAAACATGGCTTATCATATAATTTTATTTATATGAAGATTTAAAGACCGCTAATCTTTCACAAAAATTGTTTTTCGGGTATAGAACCCAACGTCAAGGTATGATATTATTAACTTTACTAAATAAATCACGATTTTACTTTAAACAAACCGATTAAGATGAACGTCAACATGATAGGTCATGTTGTAAAGATGGGCGACTTTTTGATTATTTTCTTTGTTATCGATGAACATAACATGTTAAGATTAACTTTAAAATGATCTTAATATCGATCAAACATTTGCTTAGACTTATTCATTTATTTAATGGGTTCATAAACAGATGGCTTTCGAAAACTAGTAAGTATATTCTATTTTCTTTTTACTAACTCCATAACCAACTAACCTAAGAAAATTATGAAATAATGTGGCTGCTATCGAGTTTAAACTTCTTTTTTGGCAGCTAATAAGTAACAACATGTCAATAAATATATAACTATTGATATTAATTAAATTATAAGTTAGCAACGTTAATATGAAGGTGATAGTTGAACAAACTCGTATATCTTTCCGATTTAACAATAAAATGTCCTAATTATCATCGCTAAATTACACAAAACTATTGTGAAGACTTATAAAATATGTCTGAAAACAATAAACGGTCAAAATAAGATATAACTGAGAACAATAATGTATTTATTTTACCTATCCATTAAATATATTGGTTACTTTTAAAATTTGAAAGATAAAACAAATGTTTTAAGAGTAAAATGGAAAGTTAATATATTTTAACTATGACACAGAATAATTTGGATATGGACGTAATTGTTAAACCTAATAACCAACCTAATGTATTATATATTTGTCCATTATGCATTGTATTTGAAAAGAGATAAAATATGTTATGTATTTAATGCATTAAGTACAACCATGTAATGCATTATGTCTATTTGTAGGTATATTAATCATTTCTCAATTTTAATTATATATAACTTTGGAAAATTTGAAACTTTTTAGAATAAACTTTTACATATTTATGTTCTAAAACTGGGTCTCATTAATCCTCATCGTTAAGCTTTTCACTAATAAGTTTTAAACACTTAATAAATATTATTAATACTGAATATATCATTTATAAATAAAAAACATGTTATGATTTTCCATTTACATTAAAATACCTAAGTTTTTTATTTATAAACGATAAGTTAAATTGTCGTCCCATCTTAAGGGCGACGGTTAACAAAACCGTTTATAATTTTAAGTATAAAGAACCATTAACTACCCTCATTTATTACATTAGTTTTAAACCTTAGTTTAAAATCAAGTGTTCCAAGGTCAGTGCTTACCATTGTTGTTCCTCTCTCTATATATTTGTCTATCGTTTCACATTAAGTACCAATGCATTATTTTCATACACATTGCAAGTAAATATGGTTGCTTCAAGAAAACTTAGTGGTTATTCTCCTCCGCCACCACCGCGACCACCACCACCACCACCGAGCCATGAGGAACCGGCTTACCCACCTTCAAAACCTACACCTTATGGGCCAGTCCATCCTCCTCAAGGACCAAAACCTCCCACACCAATTGCACCAGCTAGTCCACCTAAAAAGGGACCGAAACCACCAACGCCTAGTGGCTATGCTAAACCACCAAGGGCATACACACCAGCACCATCTCCACTAGACAATTGGCCTCCTTTACCATCATATCCATATCCGTATCCACCATCCACCACTGTCCTTCCTCCATTGCCTTATTACTCTACACCTCCATCAGGGGAAATCCAAACACCACCAACGCGGCCACCAGGTGGAGGTGGCCATGACCACACCGTTGTTATTGCGGTGTGTGCCTCATTAGGTGGTGTGTTTTTCCTAGCATTTTTGGCAGCCGGGCTCTTTTGTTTGGTTAAGAAAAAGAAGAAGCCCATCATTGTTCCACCGGCTACCACTTATGGCCAAGAACCACATGGTCATGGACCATCCACCGGTGCTTAAAAAGATGCTATACGTAATTACATTGTTGCGTGAGTGTGTTCATATATTGCGAATAATATGAAATTTGTTGTATGTGTGTCAATTGTTAAACAACATCAAGTGACCTATTTCCATGTATAATTTTGTCAATGAAATTCAATATTTATGGCAAAACCTTCATGTTTTATACATTGAACACGTTGTAGAAAAACATTTAAAAATGTTTGTGACTAAAATTCGGGTTAAAATTTGCTAAATAAGTTAAGATGTTATATGAGTATAGAAGATAACAAACAAGATTCTTCATTTCGTGGCCGTATCCAACAAAGGCTTGTCAAAAAGCGTTTGAAACAAATCGTGTTGGTGATTTTGGTAACTTTGAAAAAATTGCGCAAACCATGGAATGGCAATCTCTAAGAGGGACTAGTTGGAGATTGAGGAAATCTCGGTATGATGTGAACAAAAGTGAAAGTTAAATTAAGTTCTCTGGAATGGAAATGCTCGTATTATGATCTGGTGGTACGCTGCTGCAAGTGCTGCACCCTATCCACTGCTCGAACAAATAACATAATTCTCATTCATTCATTCGGTTAAAATTGGTAATAATAAATAGATGTGGTAATCTATATTTGTAAATGTTTTAAAGAGGCTTACATGGTCATTCCATGCGTGCTCTTTGTTGTATATGATGGCTGCTCCCAGACTCCTAGCGGGATTAATCCCTGTTCCGGTAATTGGAATAGTTGCCAAATGTACCAAAAACACCGCAAATCCAATGGGTAACGGTGCCAAGATCTATCAAACGAATTAATAAGACAATATCATGTAATTGTTTTTAGAATTTTTTTTTTAATTTACAGAGAGTTCGATAAAAGTTATATTAGAGTAATTAATTATATACGTACAGGGACGTGTGAGTCTCTGGCACTGAACTTGGCGTCGGTGGCAGAAAAGACGGTGTAAACAAGGACAAATGTGCCTACGATTTCAGCTCCAAGGCCGTCCCCTTTGCTGTAGCCATGGGCAACAATGTTGGCACCACCACCGTGTAGTTCAAAATCCCTTGTACCTTGAAGCCCCTTAACAACTCCGGCACCACAAATCGCACCTAGGCATTGCATTGCCATGTAGAACAACGCTCTTGTCAACGACAATTTTCTCCCCAAAAATAATCCAAATGTCACTGCTGGGTTAATGTGACCGCCTGCCACAACTTTCATCGTTGATTACATGTACGTACAGTTGATAATTATCGTTTTCTTGTTGGATTAAATCAGATTGATTCATGTTATTTACATACCTCCTGATGATGATCCGGAGATGTTGTTGAATAGATTAGCCATCTATGATTCCCAAATTGAGATGATCGTGTTAGGATGGAGTAATTGAGAGAAAACACTATGTGTGTGTATTGGGATAAAAAAGGGATGAAGGTAAAAATGAGCCAACCCTTCTAAAGGTTTATCACATCCCTTTATATACACACTCAAATTAGGAGTGTGTATTATTTAGTCCCGTGGTGTTTAATAAGTGTTTACATTAAGCTCTCATAGTTCCGATCACCTAATGGGAAATCTATAGTGTCGGTAAGGTAAATACGTCCATCGAATATTTACTAGACACAGATTTCAGTTAGCGTCAGTCATCATATCAGTAAGGATAAATGATCAATGAGGGTCACAAATAATATGGGTCCAACATTCTCCCACTTGACCGAGTAGATCATTTATCTATGAGTATTGTTAAGTCCGTACGAGATAATACTCATTTTGTTTAAAACCGAAATCATAGTTGATAAGTACAGTCGTAGAGAAGAACATCTACTCAGGACCCCCACTAGTCAAACTATGACTCAAATTCAAAACTGAATAAGCAATGATAGACCAACTAAGACAAATTTTGTTATAATAATGTCCAACACAGTTATGCGCATAAGGTGTAAATAATAGACAAACAAAATCTGAATAAGGAGGAAAATTTTCATTAATAAATAATAATGACCAATAAGTACAACAATGCTATTAAATTAAGTCTTTTGTAAGCCCCATATTCGACACGTGTCCTACGAATATATTAGGAGGAAGACCTTTGGTCATCGGATCCGCTAGCATGTCATGTGTACTTATGTACTCAACACAAAGAACATTTTCCTCAACCCGTTCGCGTACAAACAGATACTTTGTGTCGAGATACAGCCCAGCGCCAGTCGAACTGTTACTGTTCGAGAAAGTTACAGCAGCTGAGTTATCACAGTAAAGCTTCAATGGTCTAGAAATTGAGTTGACGAGTTTGAGTCCACTGATCAGGTTCCTTAACAACATCCCATGACAGGTTGCATTATAAACGGCAACATATTCAGCCATCATAGTAGACGTTGTGGTCAGTTTTTGTTTATGACTCCGCCAAGAGATTGGTCCGCCAGCTAACATGAAAATATACCCAGAAGTAGATTTATGGTCTTCTTTGCATTTAGCAAAGTCAGAATCAGAATAACCTACTACTTCCAAGTTGTCACTTCTTCTATAAGTTAATTTGTAGTCTTTGGTCCCTTTCAGATATCGCAGAACCTTTTTAGCCGCTTTCCAGTGTGCTAATCCGGGGTTAGATAAGTAACGCCCCAGCATACCAGCGATGTAAGCGATATCCGGTCGAGTACAGACCTGAGCGTACATAATGCTCCCAACTACAGATGAGTAAGGTATCATCCTCATTTCAGCCTTCTCAGTTTCAGTGCTCGGAGTTTGATGAGGTCCAAATACGTCCCCTTTAACTACCGGAGCCACAGTGGGTGTGCAGTGCTGCATGTTATAGCGTTCTAGAATACGGTCAATATAAGCCCTTTGGGAAAGACCTAGAACACCATTGCGTCTATCTCGATTTATGTGAAAGCATTCGCTTCGACTCATGTAGCAGATCCAAGTTGTTACTTGCAAGCAGAATATCATCCACATACAAAACAAGGATAATAAAGTTACTCCCACTGATTTTGAGATAGGTGCATTGATCCACTTGATTCTTTAGGAAGCCATCAGATTTTACGACTTCATCAAATTTAAGGTACCATTGTCGTGATGCTTGTTTCAACCCATATATCGATTTATTTAACTTGCAGACCATGTGCTCTTTACCTTCTGGAATAAATCCTTCAGGTTGCCGCATGTATACGTCTTCTTGCAAGTCACCATTTAGGAAAGCGGTCTTGACATCCATCTGATGTAACTCTAAATCATAATGAGCTACGAGTGCCATGACGATCCTTAGGGAATCTTTACGAGAGACAGGAGAAAAAGTCTCTTGATAATCAATTCCTTCCTTTTGAGTAAAGCCTTTTGCAACCAGTCTGGCCTTATAGCGTTCGACGTTTCCATTCGGGTCTAATTTGGTTTTAAACACCCATTTACATCCAATTACTTTGGATCCTTTAGTGAGTGGAACCAATACCCAAACGCCATTACGCTCCATGGATTTGAGCTCTTCAATCATGGCTTCAATCCATTTAGCGGCCTGATCACTATTCATAGCTTCTCGGTAAGAGGTTGGATCAGTAAGTTTCCCAATGTTTTCGACTTCAACCAGATAAGTTTCGAAATCATCAAAATTAGTGTTTCTGCGAGCCCTTGATGATCTCCTGAGCTGAATTACGGGTTCTTCAGGAACAAGCGGTTCTTCGGCGTTAAGATTAGGAGGCATAGGAGGTTCAACCGGTTCATTAGGAGATCCAGGTATATCGGGAGCAGCGTTGGGTACAAGAGGAGTTATCGGAGGAATCATAATAACCGACGGTGGTTTCCCCCCGCTTCTTGTACTTCTTGCAAATCTAAATCAGGATTTGTCGTGCTCCCACTGATCTCTGAATTTTCGAGGAAAGTGGCATGTTGCGTATCTATGATGCGGGTAGAGTGAGAAGGACAGTAAAACCGATAACCTTTTGAGTTCTCGGGATAACCAATAAAGAAACATGTAAGGGTTTTAGAATCCAGTTTCTTTAAGTTAGGGTTATAGACTTTTGCTTCGGCAGGACAGCCCCATACTTTCATATATTTTAGACTCGGTTTCCTACCTGTCCATATTTCATAAGGAGTTTTAGGGACAGATTTTGATGGAACCCTATTGAGTATATGAACAGCTGTTTTTAAGGCCTCAGTCCAAAGAAATTTAGGTAGGTTAGTGTTGGCGAGCATACTTCTCACCATGTCCATTAAAGTTCGGTTTCTCCTTTCAGCAACACCATTCTGTTGAGGAGAACCTGGCATGGTGTATTGGTTAATTATGCCCTGTTCCTTGCAAAAATTATAGAAAGGACCAGGAGCTTGACCAATATCAGTATGTTTACCGTAATACTCACCTCCCCTATCTGATCGGACAACTTTTATCTTATGATCAAGTTGGTTTTCAACCAAAGTTTTATAATCGACAAAAGTTTGTAAGGATTCAGATTTTTCTTTAATCAGATAAAGGTGCATATAACGTGAATAATCGTCAATGAATGTAATAAATGATGTATGTCCTGTTATTGATGCGGGATAGGGGCCACTAATATCAGTATGAATTATTTCCAACAAGTTGGAACATCTGGTGGCTCCTTTCTTATTCCCTTTAGCCATTTTGCCTTTGAGGCATTGAATACATGTTTCAAAATCACTAAAATCAAGAGAGGGTAATATTCCTTCTTTTACGAGTCGTATCATGCGATCTCGTGAGATGTGGCCGAGACGTTTATGCCACAATGTGGAGGAATTCTCTGCTTGTTTAGGTGATTTTATCTTTGTTTTAGTTATGTCATCAATATTAAGAGACAACAAAGACTGTGAGAAGTTATGATCTAGTTCTAATTTATACAGGAATCCATCCAAAAAACCACAACCAAACAATTCATTATTAAGAGTAAAAGTGATCCTGCCACAACCATGAGTAATTACATAACCTTCAAGATCAAGTCTAGATATAGATACAAGGTTCCGAGTAATTCTCGGTACATATAAGGTATCTATTAATCTAATACACTTTCCGGTATTCATATGTAAATTTAAGGTCCCCATGGCTTCGACATCTAAGAGATCACCATTTCCAACTCTAAGCTTTCTTTGGTCCTTTTGTAGCTTCTGGATTGTAAGGAATCCCTGTAATGAATTTGTCACATGGACCATAGAACCAGAGTCACCCCACCATGTATTAAATGGAACATCAGTAGTAAAGGAATCAAATATTTCGTAAAGAATGTTACCTTTCTTAGCTAGCCATTCCTTGAATTTAGAGCAATCTTTCTGTCTGTGCCCTTTGGAGCGACAGAATGGGCAGTTAGTATTGCTTGTCGAGGATTTAGGGCCAGAGGTAGAAGCACCATGATTTTGGACTTTATTTTCAGTCTTGTTACTGTAGTTACCTTTCCTCTTCTTGGGGTTTGAAGTGGTAGTAAGGTGAACAGCAGCTTCAGGTTGAATGTGCTTAAGACGATCTTCCTCTTGAACGCACATAGCAATCAGTTCACTTATCGACCATTTATCTTTCATTGCGTTATAATTCACTTTGAAAGTGTCGAACCGAGCAGGCAAGGAAGTCATTATGAAATGCACAAGAAAGCCATCTGAGACTTCCATTTGCAAATTCTTAAGCTTGTGAGACATGTCAACCATCTTCATTATGTGTTCACGGACACCGTTAGAACCCTCATATTTAAGAGTCAGCATCTGTAGCATTAAACTACTCGCAGTTGCCTTAGACGATCCCTTAAAGTGATCCTCAACAGATGTGAGGTAAGTTTTCACTTTGTCATTATCAGGGATAGCTCCTCGGATGCTGGAATGAATTGAGTTCTTGACCATCATTAGGGACAGCCGATTCGCCCTTTCCCATTTCTCAAAGTCCGCTTTCTGAGTCGCAGTAGATTCAGCAGTAATAGCGGCGGGTTCATCATGGCGAATAGCATAGTCCAAGTCGAGCATTCCCAGAGTTAAGTAGAGTTGTTCCTTCCAAGTAGTGAAATTAGCACCAGTAAGTGCCTCAATGCCGAAGTTTGGTACTGTAGTGGAGAATAAGGAGGATATAAGATTATGATACGAATTATAGAAGATTTTAGAGTGACAGAGTTAGCTATATAAGGCAGACTAAGTAATGTCCCTTAAAGTAATAGAACTAGAGTAATGTCTAAAATAAGTAGACCTAATAGTAATGTTCCTGAGACTAAGACCATATAAGTAATGAAGCTAGTGATAGGTAAGCCTATTAAAAAACACCAAAATAATAAGCTAAAGTAAGGCTCTACTTAGATGTTACATCACCTTTGGGCAGAAATAACTAATATCTAAGTAAAATTATGAGCATAAGGTTTATGCAACACTATGTTTGTCTTTTGACCTTTGGGCAACAAAATAGAACATCGTGTTTTAAGGCATAATAAGAATCCTTTTAAGCACACCAGTATATTAAATCACCTTTGGGCAGAATTAATATCCTACGTGTTTATTATGCTAAAGGAAAAAAATGCAATCATAGGAATCACCTTTGACCTTTGGGCAACAAAGATGAAAACATGAATATTAGTGCATAAGTATAATAAGGTCACATATAAATAAGGTGACTAAATAAGGTGACCACTACAAATAAGGCAGGGGTCAAGGGGGCTGCGCCCCCTTGCGGGGTTAAGGGGCAGCGCCCTCGCGGGGTTTGGGGCAGCGCCCCAAAAGCTAAACGATTTTAAAGATAAGGCAACCAGTAAGACTTTAAAAAAACGACCAAATTAGGGTCTGTATTCATCCGTATGGATGAGTGTTGATTCGTACGGATGTAAGTCCAGGTTCGTGCGGATGTAAGCCTAGGTTCGTACAGATGTAAGGTTTAAGTTCGTACGAATGTAAGCCTAGGTTCGCACGTATTAGCCCAGATTCGTACGGATCAACAGTTACGTTCGTGCGTATGAACAAATCCGATTCGTACTAATGAACAAGTCAGGTTCGTACGAATGGGGCTTCATCCGTACGAACGAACAAATCAGGTTCGTACGAATGAGCCGATCAGGTTCGTACTAATGAACAAATCAGGTTCGTACGTATAGGGCTTCATCCGTACGAACGAACAAATCAGGTTCGTACGAATGAGCCTTCATTCGCACGAACGAAGTTCGTCGAAATTAGGGTTGCAGTCCAGCCGCCACCACGCCAAAAAACTCCATTTTTTCATCCAAAAACGATTTCCGCCGGCCAAATAAGTTGCAGAATCAATAATAGCAATAGCCAAGCGATAAATAAACATGAACCAATGGATAATCACGAGCCATTGGCTCTGATACCACATGTTGGATTAAATCAGATTGATTCATGTTATTTACATACCTCCTGATGATGATCCGGAGATGTTGTTGAATAGATTAGCCATCTATGATTCCCAAATTGAGATGATCGTGTTAGGATGGAGTAATTGAGAGAAAACACTATGTGTGTGTATTGGGATAAAAAAGGGATGAAGGTAAAAATGAGCCAACCCTTCTAAAGGTTTATCACATCCCTTTATATACACACTCAAATTAGGAGTGTGTATTATTTAGTCCCGTGGTGTTTAATAAGTGTTTACATTAAGCTCTCATAGTTCCGATCACCTAATGGGAAATCTATAGTGTCGGTAAGGTAAATACGTCCATCGAATATTTACTAGACACAGATTTCAGTTAGCGTCAGTCATCATATCAGTAAGGATAAATGATCAATGAGGGTCACAAATAATATGGGTCCAACATTTCTTAAATGTCATATGGTTATCAAAAGTTGCGTAGGGTGGAGAAGACCTGAGATTCCAGCGGTGCAATAGACAAGTGCGAAGATCATGCCACCGAATGCCCATGCAATTCCTTGTATTCCGATGGAAGCGCATTTGTTTGGGGATTTGGAGACTTCAATGACCGTCAAGACGGTAATGTATAAAAACAGAAAAGTGGCAACAAATTCGGCAATCCCAGCCCTATAAAAAGACCAACAACAAAGCTCGGATGCCTCAAACAATGGGGCGGGAGGAGGCTCTTGGTAATCTTTTTCATGGATTTGAGCAGATGTCCCGAGTGGGCGATCATCCCTAAACCAGTGGATTCCTAAATGAACACCATCCTCTTTTCCCTCCATTTTCGGTTTCTTTAACTAGAATATAAGTTATGTCCATGAAATTGGTTTTTTTTGTAAATTGTAATGGAAATGAGTGGAGGTTAAAATTAGAAAGAATTCGTGAGGAGTGTAACGAAAGAGTTTCAAAAAAAGTGGATGTGTTTTATGTCAAAGTTGTTATCAATAGCGTTTTGCGAAACTATGTCCCGTGGACACATATTTGTAAATGTTCCGTGTTTGCCCATCTGTAGAAAAAAGATGATTATACTAATGGAAAAACAACTTAAACGCGGTTTGAATTTTGACCGTTTCATGAAAGATTATGTTTAACATGTTGAAATCGCAAGTTAGTTGAGAAGCTACTACCAGAACGCCAAGGTTGTTCTATCCATCATCGGAAGCATCTTTGCCGAGTAGATGTTGGACAAAGGATTTTTTAACAAAGGCCAGCAAAAAGGTCAAGATTTCAAAGCAAAAAAAACCATGAAAAACAAAAGCATCAAAAAAATACACAATAACCTACAACCCTTTAACGACAACTATATAAAACACCACGCCTCTACTAACTACACAAAATCCCTAAAGAAGAATTAGCATAGACCTCTTATCCGCCTTTGAGAACTAACAAGTGATTGATGCGTAGTAACACTATTGTCGATAAATCACACAATACCGAAACATGGTAAAATGAGAAACAAAAAATCATTCATCACAGAAACAAGTAAAAGAACAAACTAATCAAAACATAACACCTTAATGTAACAGAATAAAAAGCTTAGCAAAGTATTTCAACTGATAACTAAAAACAAATAGTTCGATACGGAAAGAAAAACAAAGCTTCTCAAAGATCGCTTAATCAAATAAGCCAAAACCCATGTCATCGTCAGATTCCTCTGCTGGCTCGTCTTTCTTCTCCTCAGCTGCTGGAGCAGAAGCAGCTGCAGCTGGGGCAGCACCGCCTGAAGCAGCTGCAGCTGGGGCAGCACCGCCTGAAGCAGCAGCTGGAGCAGCCAATGCAGCAAACTTGCTTGGATCCTAAACAAATTTATAAAATCAAACATCAACTATACATGTAAAATACGAAAACAAATAATGTACGTAAACATAAAGTTAGAAACAACTTACAGCTAGGTACTCCTTGACCTTGTCAGCCAAGGGGAAGGAGTAATCAGTAGCAACAGCGATAGCCAAGGCATTCTTGTAGGCGTTAATGAGCATGTGTGGAGCGGCTGCAAGAGTTGGGTAGCTAACAGCCAAAGCAAGCGAAGTAACCATAGACACACCCATAGCAAACTTCTCAACAAGGTCATCTTCAGTCAAGTTAAGCACCTCAGGGTCAAAGGTTGAACCGTTGTCATAAACGGTTTGGACAACAAGACCGTATGAAAACGGTCTGATGCCAAGCTTGGCTAGAAGAGCAGCCTCGGAAGAACCCACTTTGTCTCCCTTCTTGATAAGCTCCACAGGGGTGATGATTTCAACAGTACCCTTGTTAATCTTGGTTGGAATATTAAGGACCTGTATAAATAAACATAATAAACAAACAAAAACAAATTATATTTTAAACCATAAAAACGTGGAACAAGAATGTAAAAAGATGGTTATTAACCTGAAAGAAAGAAGTCTGAGACGGGTCTAGACCGGTGTTGCCAGGGGGAACAACCACATCAACTGGAGCAACCAAACCAACACGAGCAGGAGCTCCAACCTGATTTAAACATTAAATGAATTCTAAATTCTAGAAAATAATGATCAACCAAAAAAAAATAACAATTCTTGAAAAAAAAAAAAACAAATTATACATTTTAGGGAATGTTTGTTTGAGCTTATACAAGGGCTTAAGCACAGATTTTTTGTTTATTAAGTCCAACAAGACCATGGCATAATTTATTTACTTTACTTATTTTTTGAAACCAGATTATCTTTATTTAAGACAATATAAGCATATAAGCTAATATTTATCGTTTAAATGATAAGCCATATCATATGTCCATAAATCTATAACAAACTAAAATAATCCAACTGGTGTTTGTTTGAGCCGTAGAATCCAACCTATAAACCTAAGCCGTAGAATCCAAGATTATAAAACATAAGCCGAAGCTCATAAGCCCTTATACAATCTCAAACAAACAACCCCTAAAAGGACATATAAATGCTAAACAAAATTAACAGGGGACTACAAACAGCTAACTATTTCTAAAATTAAGCATAAACATTCTATTCCAAACACATAAATATTAAAATTTTAATCAACAAAAAATCAAAAATAAAAATCAAAACATTAAAAAACTCACCTTGTATTTAGCAACTTCCTCACTAACTTCCTTCAAATCACCCTTGGTAAAGATCAAACCAACATTTCCCTATTTTACCAAATCATAAAAAATTACCATTAATTACAATTTAATAATAATAATTCATAATAAGCTAATAATAAAATAAAAATAAAAACTTACAACATAAAAAATTACCATTAATTACAATTTAATAATAATAATTCATAATAAGCTAATAATAAAATAAAAATAAAAACTTACAACAAGGAGAGGAATGAGATTCAAATAAGCTTTATTCCCAGTCTTTTCAGAATGCATCCTAATAGACCTTTTCATCATAGTATTCTTCCCCATAAGAATAACCGAGTCGCCTCTAAGCCCAGACCGGATATTCTGCAACTGATTGGACCCGACATTATCCGCAGCGGCAACGAGCACTTGAGTGAAGTCATCGAGCAACTGGCATAGCTTGTGATCGTAAGCGATCTTCTTATCAGCTTTGGAAACCTTACCCATTTCAGATTAAAATGATTAAACAAAACTTAGGGCCAAGAGACAATGACTGTATCTCAAGGCGGACGGCGGCGCCGACTCCTTAGCCTGAGGTTTTGGAGGTGGTGGTGGCGGCGGAGGGAGAGATAAGTATACAGAGCTAACTATTAAAACCTAATTTGCTATGAAGAGTGTAACATCAAATGTGGGTTTGTTTTTATAAAGTTTTCGTTTGGGCTGTTTTCTAAGTTTGGGCTAATCAAATTACCATTTTGCAATAATAAACGTTAACATAAAATAACTAAAAACAAATTAAAAATCAATTTATAAAGTTAAATATTTTTTATTATCGTTCATTTTAACCATGTCTTAAACTTTAAAAAACGAAGTTTTATTGTATATTAAAAAATAGGTTGTTTTGTTGTTGTGTATCAAATTTGAATATTTACTGAACAAAAAATAATGAATTTGATGCACAGCACCTAAACGACATATATTTTGATGCATATTAAAACTAGCTTTTTTAAAGTTTGTTATACTTAGTAAATAAATATAATACAAAATTACACATATAATAAATTATTTTTTCACATTTATTTACTTATTTTTATTTTAACTATTGGTTTATAAGAACGTGCTACTTAGTTGTTAATAAGAACATGAGTAGCTATTGTTAGTATCACACAATGTTTTTATATATTTTGCAGATGGGGACAAGGAAATGGTAGTAGAGAACAAATTAATATTTGGTTAATTTTTAGAGAAAATCACGAATTGAATCATCTGAAAATTAAAATTTCGAGAATAATCACCAAATTCGTGATAATTTTCTCGCCATAATTTTGTCTTTTATTTTAGCGCGAGAACGGGATTTTTTTAAAATGGGTGATGTATATTAAGTCACGTCATTGCGCGAGAACGGGATTGCCATTCGCGAGAACGGGTATTAATAGGCGCGGAGACGGCTTAATATATACCACTTATTTCAATATATCCCCGTTCTCACGCCATGAGGTAATGAAAAAGTGGCGCGGTCGCGAATTTGATGATTATTTTTGAAATTTTAATATGTTAGATGATTGAATTTGTGGTTTTCTCTAATTTTTAAATGAGATTTAGAGCATAGTAAATCAATAAGAGTATTAGCTATTCTTCGTGGCTATGAGAGAATAATTCAAGACCCTATATGACTATATGATGACAAGAATTATTCATTGTAAGGACATGACTAATTACGGATAATGTGTACTTGCACATAATGCATACCCCCATCTTCAGGCATAGGAAATATGACTTTTGCCAATGACCTCTTTTCCAATTCTTATGAACATGTGACATAATAATTTGTTTGCGGTATATCGATACTTACACAATCGACACTATTTCAAAACCATTTGTATAACCTTGTCATAATTACACCATATATAAAATCGTTTTCGGACGTATAACATTATAAACTTTTGTTGTTTTAGAACTTATCGATGCTTAAAATAATAAGTCATACAATATTAGACCTCTTTGTTACATACACGTAAAAGTTTTAAGTTTTTTTTTTCTCTACAATTTTTTCTTCTTTTTTCCTTGTGCATAAAGCTTTAAGTTTTAGATAACAATGATCAGGAGCGGAGCCAAAGATCTTCGTCATCGGGGTTCAATAACACAAACAAATACGAAACGTAATAATGCATTTATAATTATAATTCTCTACAATGATTTTTGTCAGATTGAAAACAACGCATATTCACTTCATTACATAAACTAATAAATACATCCTTTTTCGTTTTAAGTAACTAAGCGAGAGTTCCATCTCGTGTCTACCGGTCGTTGGAGACCCTTTCTCTATTCATACCTCAACCACTTTTAAGTAAACCATTTTTTAATGACTCGGCAAGCTTTTTAGCTTGATTTTCACAAAGGTAATCTCGTTATTTACATGATGCTCCAAGAAAATCCATAAATCAAAGTGTGACAAGTGACAACATAAAATACAATGAACCAACTGATGTATCGTTTTTTGCAACAACTACTAACGTTTGTTGAAATTGTTATGCAAAACATCTCAAATAATATGTTGAACTATTCTGTTTTAATATCAAGCTTTTTAGACCATTATGTTCTCTTCTCACTTGCCCAATCATATCCTTGGCTACTCAAACTTGACATATGAACCGCAAAAAGCGCTTCAAGTTCTTTTACTCAATCATAAAGCACCCGTATTTGCAACATGCACCATAGCACAAATATGTCACGAGACTCATCTATCAAAACTGAAAATAAATCATCTCCTAAATCACAAACAATAGCATTAGTTATTTAAGTTCCTAAAGTGACCCGGTTGATGGACTGATTCTGATCAACTAAAAAATTTAGAAGCTCGAGAAATTTAACTTCGATTTTTGAAACTTCATATTCAACATGACCCAAAAACGTTAATCCTTGCCTTAAAAGGAACTGAATTCAATCCAGAGAGGCACATAAACGAGTTTTATAATTACTTAATCATATTATCATTACAAAAAGATTTGGATAAACTGTTTTATATTCATAAGTCTTCATCCTTCAAACACGTTAATTTCATAAACCACAAGTTCTAACTTATTTCAGAATGATTCTTAACCATCTCGTGTACAACAACCATCCAAAATGTTACTCATACCTACCTATGTTTAGTGACTAATTCAAGATACTATATTTAACTGAAATAAGAGGTTTAACTAACTAATTGTCAAAATGATATTCCTAATACTAACAACTAACAAATTTGTTCCAAAATTGAAATACTAAATTCTATACAATAAACGACAACTGTTTTTATGTCGACCAAATGTTATTCAAAAAACCATGTAAAGTAAAAGTGTATTTAGTTCAACATTAGCAATTCAACTACTTCTCTTATTATATGTAAGTATAATGATTCAAACCTAGTTATATGAGATTTGGATACCGATTAAAATCCAAACATCACCATCATACGCTACTGGTGTAGCGACTACTAACCAATCAAGCACCGTTTTTTTAAATAAATTAGGAATATAGGGCAAAAATAACTCTATCTAAAAATGAATACTTCTGAGCAGCGGAAATTGGATAAAAATATTAGTGGGAATTGGAGAGGCATTGAGAGGGTGTACTCAAATGAAATCAAGTGGTTCAATCAAATGAATCAGAGGTTTCAACTAATCAATTATTTAGAAATTTACAACTATCTTTAAAAAAAATTTTTTTTTGAGTGAATTCAATTGAACCCTCTCATTAGATAGTAGCTCCCGCCCCTTAAAATCATATAGAACCGTCAAAATCTATAAAAGCCTTGATTTTTCTCTTTGAATTGGATGGTCGTACATTAGAATAATAGTTTGCTTACATTTGTACTAAATGTATAAATGGATAGTATGTTTCATTGTCTCGTAATCAACAAATATCATAGTGTTAATAATTAGCGCATAGTAGTAGATAGAATATAATCAAAGAACGCACTATGAAGATGCATAATAAGTAGTGTTATGTCATCTCTTATTCTCTTGGCATTCAACTCTGACTTGTTGATCCAAACGTATATATGATTTGCTTTTGACTTTGAGAATCTTTTCTTTATTCTTGTATCCAATCAACCTTCAATATTGCACTTATTAACGTTTCATGTTGTAGGGTCTAACAAACTCACCACTTTACTATCCAATTAACCAGAAATCTAAGTTTTTTTTTTCATACCAAATAGGCAACCAATGTATGGAAAGTCCAAAGACATAAACCAAAAAATTCGAGGACGAAACTGAAGAACTAGTCAGGCTCGTGAATCCAATTGCTTCAATTTTGACCGTCATCTTTCCTCCTATTTTGAAACCAAAAAAGCGATTTTGTTTTATTACGCCAATTCCAAATAGTCCAAATAGTAGTATAACAAACACCGTGGAACCTCCAACTTTTCATTTTCCTAGTTATAAAAGGATGAAAAAGGAGTTTCCTATATATATGAGAATTTTTTCAAAAATCAGAATTTAATATATTTTCTATTTTTCAAGTTTTTCTTGAAAGCATTTCTAGAAAACTCCTAAGTTTTTCTTTAGGTAACATGCCCTAAACTTCTTTAACTAATTTTCGAAACAATATTATTTTTTAAATATTTTTTGTTGGTATTTTATTTCAAACGCTGGAAAATTATTCTTGAGAGAAGCACATTGTAGGAGTTAAACTTTAGACCTCTAAATTCGTTAGATAAGAGTTTATCCAAGTTTAAAATTACTACTAGTCCAATTTCTCGAAGTCACAAGAACATCTCTCGGTTTTACTTTTGAATCAAAACAATATCTTATCGATCTAATTCGAAAAGTAGACAAATAAAAAGTGGTTTGAAAGGGTTGCAAGATTCCCAAATCATTGATGTTTCAAAAGGAATAAAGATAAAATTATGAAAACATGTCATTTTTCAAATCCATCAATCCCGTTTGCCGTAATACTCATATAATCATTTAGATTTTGACTAAGTAATTAATTGTTGTTGGTAATATGACATTGGTTTTATACATTTAATCTTTCATAGTGAATTTGTCTTTACTAGTTGTGTTATTTCATTTCCATTGCCAAGCAATCAAGTTTTAGTGTCAAATTAATAGGAATACATATTACCACAAACTCATAAACAGAGTTTAACGTATAAAAATGTAATAAATAGTTGAATATACATAATAGAGGTTTTGAGAGTTTAATACACACAATAATAAATTGAGTAAAGTTTATTACAGTGTCAGTGTCATGCACTTAGCTCAACTTTAAATCATACATTACTTTTGTCATCACAGTAATACCTTAGTCGCCGAACACATGAAGACTTGGACGGAGCTACATAAGATTGAGACGATTCAATTGAACCTGACGAATGATAAAAAATAAAAAAAAGTTTCATAGTTTTAATGTATTTTTAATATACTATTAACATTATTTGATAAATATATCTACATCCACTCTTCTTTTTGTACAAACTTTTACTTTCTTTCCTATTTAAATTTAAATACATCATGCGTTTAGTTATAGAAAACGTTTTCTAATTTTCCATTTTTAGTTTTGAAGAAAATGAAAAAAGTTCTTTTTCTCTAGAAAACCTTTTAAAAGTTTGAAAACGTGTTTAGTTGTCAAATAGAAAACACAAGGAGTTTTCCATTTTAGAAATGGAAAATAGTTGGAAAACTATAAAAATGAGTTTTCTAAGTGTAGTTATAAATTTAGAAAACTGAGTTTTCTGTTTTCATGGAAAATGATTTAGAAAAAATCACATTTGAACACGTTTTCTGTTTTCTATGTTTTCCTTGAATTTTTTTTTAGAAAACACTCCTAGTTTTCTTCATCTAAACACACCCGGAGTTGAAAGAATCTCGTTTAGGAGCATGATGGGAAGGTTGAAGTTTTCCCAAGTAGATGAGAATGGTAGACATTACTACAACATATTACACAAGTCTCATCAGTTGACACTTCAAGGTCTCCACTCATCCTCTTGTCTAAACAATGCCCTACAATCCTTGTTTTTTGATTCTTAAGTGTAGCGCTTCTTCCCCTTTGGTACTAGTGGACTAGTATTTACCCTATGGGTACAATCCTTTCGCTCAATACTATAATAGAGAATTGAAACATAATTAGTCGAGGATACACGATAGAAAGGAATTGATTTCATTGGGTCCCTTTAGAAAATTTACTATATTTTATACTTTGATTATTTTAATTTACCTTGATTTGAAATTAAAAATATTAAAATCAAGATAAGATTGAATTATAACCTCCATTTCTTTTTCTCATTTTCTCTAGAAGTAGTTTATCTTTCTAGGATTATTTTTATTTGTTTTGTTTCGTAAATATTAGATTAATATTAGCTAAGTTGATTAGTAATAGATTCTTCTAGTGGTGATATGGTTGTAATCTTGGAGTCTTGCAAGCTTGGAGGTTTAAGAGCACACGGAGTGGACATGTTGTCACTCCGTTGTGAATCAAATTCTCCACCACAACGAGGTTCTCCTCGTTGTCCCACTCCGCTGCCTCTGTTGTGAAGGGTCGTTCTCGCAACTCGTTCTCCGGGTAACGAGAGCGTTGTGATGTTTATTTTTTTTTTTTTTTTTTTTTTTTTCTTTTCTCTAATAATAGTAAGATTTATAAATAATTTGATTTTGTTTTAATTTCTATTGATTGTTTTGATTTCAATTTCGTTTTTGGAGGTTTGGTATTTTCATTTTAGGTTTTGTGAAGAGGATGTTTGGGGAAGAAGATGATGTATTTTCATTTTTAGGTTTTTCTTTTTCCAATTTGCAATTTAGTCCTTATTTTTATTTATAATTTTGTCCTAAACTTTGTTGTGTTTTTATTATTTATGCTAAAGTTTTTGTATTTGTAACTTTGATTTATTTTCAATTTTTTCCAAGATTAGCTTTTATTTTAAAACATATGTATTAAATTTTAATTTAATATAATGTCTTTTTAATTATTATATTTTTGTTTTGTATTATAATTAAATCTTTTATATAAATGTTTTAAGAAATAAAAATAAAAAACCGGGTCCCACAACTCCCACAACCCACCACAACCCTCCCTATCATAACAACTCACAACCCTCATTCTCACTGCCACGTCATCACATTTTTCCCCACAACCCACCACAACCTCATTGTCACTCATTATCACTCCGAGTGCTCTAATATTGCATCTACTATATTTACTTGAATGAAATGCTAGTTGTCATATCTAGGTAGTTTGTATATTGCTTGCCATGATGTAAGTAAGACTTGTGCCAATGGAGTCACCGAGCGTCGGTCGGGCCGTCGGGTGATTGACGTTCATTAGCACCGTCCTCGGCGAGTGGTCACAAGTCGGTTATACAGACGAGAAGGGATAGGAAAATGTGGGGCCCATAATAATGAAAAACTTTAAAAAAAAAAAAACCTATATGTTGTAGAAAAAAACAGAAAAAAAGAAAAGAAAATTTAGAACTTTTTAAAAATATAAATATATTCTTTTTCTAAAATACTTTTATCTATATATATTATACACTTTCATCAGTTTTACTAAAACACAATTCACAACACAATTCAAAATATATATTTACACAACTTCATATAAAAATATTTACTTTTCTAGAAATAAATATAATATTTTTATTTTATTGAATTTGTTTAAAAGTAAATAATATGTAAGGTTTAAAAAAACCGATATATGAATCACCGTTATTTAGTAGTAATCTATAATCAACATTTATTCAATTTGATATATGTTAAAATGACATTAAAATGTCAAAAACTAACAATGCTAGTTGACATCATACTCATTGTATCAATTTTAACATGCTATGCTATAAGTCTAGAAGCCACTTAATTGATCATTTTTAGTTATTTATGATTTTAATGCTTTTAAACGTATTTTTAATAATTTTACCCTTTTTGATTAACCAACACAGTTAAAGGATTGTATAAACAATAATCGTAAGGTACAAGTTGTTCTGTAAGTATGCAGTTGATGATGTGTCAAGTCGAAATGACTAATGGATGAATATTTAGGCATGGCCTATTTATTTCTTTTCCTTTGAAAAATCACTTTTTTTAACTTATTCTTTTTTCTTTTTAAACTTTGCATTAAACAAAATATAAGTTTATAAATTACCATATAAAGCCTTCCACCAAAATATTATTGTTATGTAAATAATAAGAAAATGAAAAGAAAAAAAAGTCCAATAGAAATCGTGCTCTTATTATTTCATCAAAAAACAAATCATAACTTTTCTATTTAGTTGATCAAATGGTGATATACAATCCATATACAAGTTGATGATATACAATCAATATACAATCGAATGATTTGGTTTGGATATCACTAAATTCGATTTTTTTTTTTCCTTCTCACTATTTTAGTAAATTTTGTTTTATTGTTTTTTTAAAAAAAAAAACAATGTATGTCATTTTAATGATATTCAAATCAAACCATTAATAAAGGTCTGACCGGGTATTGGGATCCCTAAATAAAATTATTTTCTAATATCGTTTTAGTTTATTGGGTAATTATATTACAAGAATGTTAACTTAAACCATTATAGCTATTTATATTATATTATATAGATAATTGTATGTGTATTATGATTTGAAGTTAGGCTATATATGATGGCATTTATGTAATCCCGATTAGGTTATTAGACAACTTTGTTGACAATGAATGTTTATTCGGATATTGGATGGGACCCAATTCGAAATACACAAAACCGAAAACAAACCATTAGATTAATTCTTTACTCGATTTTATCCAAAATCTATATCTATATCTATATTTACATATAATCTAGAGTTGTCGTTTTAATTACGTGTGAGATATTCTAAATAGTGGAATGGTATGCATTTGAAACTCCTGACTCTTTGGTTGCCATGTGTTTTAATTACCATAATGAGAGGTATAATGATATTTAAACTGTTCAGTTACCCTAAGTTAGTAACACATTTGAAACTTCTCACTCTTTGGTTTCCCTGTGTTTTAATTACCATAATGTGAGGTATAATGATATTCATAACTCTTTGGTTGCTCTGCGTTTTAATTACCATAATGTGAGATATAATGATATTTAAACTGTTCAGTTACCCTAAGTTAATATCACGAAACTCCTGACTCTTTGGTTGCCCTGTGTTTTAATTACCATAATGTGAGGTATAATGATATTTAAACTGTTTAGTTACCCTAAGTTAATAACACATACGTTTTTAGGTACTCCAAAAGTTGGTGGTATTAATGGCATACTAATTATTGTGTTTTAATTACCATAATGTGATTAACAAATGTTTTTATGTACTCCAAAAGTTAGTGGTTTTGTGTTTTTCTATATAAATTAGTTACTTTTGCATCAACAAACCCCATAACTACGTACAATTATGTCTCTTTCGAAAAACATGTCTCACTCCAAGATTGGCGCCCTTTACCCAACTAGAGAAGATTGGGTTGTTCATGTACGGCTTTGTAGAAAATAAATACGAAACTCGGTGATGTCTTACTTGGGTTGGAGATGGTTATGGCTGATGATAAGGTAATTTCTAATTTGTTTGACTTACATACACTTTTTACAATTCTTTTCCCGAAAGTGGAACATAAATGAAACACGCGAAATGAATCCGATTCTTCAATTGGATCAAAGGTGTTGTAGAAATTATTCGAAAAATTCGATTTAATTGAACATTTATGTTGTAATTTGTAAAGAATCTATATATTATATTTGATTTGGTGTTTGAGGATTTTTGGAAGCTGAGTTTTATACAGTCGAGGGAAACAGAAAGTAGCAGGAAATATGCACAAACCATGTGTGTTTTAATTTTAGAAAGTAGAAGGTCGGTGGCGGTTAAAGACACAAAACTTCCGATTCTGATCATTGTTCGTGACAAATCTCTTTACAAAATTGTCACCGCGCAACGCGCGAGAATACGCCTAGTTTAAAATGAATTCAAATAGCCTTACGCGAAGAACATAAATAACAAATAGTTTGAACGAGTTAATCGGTTAATCAAAATAATAAAGACCCCTAGTAATATCAACTTTATGATTTGTGTATAAAACTTTAGGACACAATTTATTGTGTTGTGAATTAATAAATAATCGTTTTAGTAGTTGACTTAACTAGTTAGAGTTGAAGTTGGAATTTTAGTTCGAGCTTATGATTAAAATTAAAGTTTATATATAAAAATGATAAATATGTTTAGTAGATTATCTGAATCTTGAGATTATAAATGTAAAATGACATGTAAATATTTTAAATATAAAGTAATAAAAATATAATTTAATTTATCATAAGTCGACAATTTCACAAATTATTTTAAGGGCATATCTAATGTTACCTCAAATATTTGCACTATATTGGTGGAAAAAGAGAATATTTTTACACCAAATATGAATTCAACTCCAATGTATGCACACCAAATCTGTTACAAACTTTTTTTTAACTAAAACATGTTGATTTTTCTCACTAATATTCCAATCGAAGTATTTTAGATATGTATTAAGAAGAACAAGTTTGTTTTTTATATCGATATTTTATTTTTACAAACTTATTAATAGTATTTATAAATAAATAATAATAGTAAGAAATATCAAAACATAATCATGACCTATCTCATTTTAAACATCTAACTGAGATTAAGTTAAAAATATAACTTTTATATATTAGTAATTAAAATCAAACAATTTATGAAACTCGAAATTTTGCAAAATCAAATAATTTATGAAACTCGAAATTTTGCAAAATCAAAGAACGAATAAAAAATTCTTACGAAAGAAATAATATTTTCATGAGTTTGATGACAATGAATCTGAATGATAAGAATCAAAATTTATGTCTGATAATCTTAATTTCGAATTTAAAAAATTGGAAATAAATTTGATATAATCAATTCCCTTTGTCGAATGTCTCATGAAAACTATTAGAAGAAGCTTTGCTACTTTCGAAACCTAGAATTAGAAGATTAAGAAGTTGATGTCATCTGTGTTGGATAATGAATAGTATGGATGAAGCTATGAAATCTTCAAAGTGTGTGTTTATGATCTGAATGTTTAAGTCGGATGAACTAAGTTCATCACCCGACTTAAACATAAAAAAAAATCAACTAGTGAAGAATTTAACTCGGGTGAACATGTTACTTCAACAGAGTTAACTGAAGTACATCAGAGTTAAATTTAAACTGAAGATTAAGTTAGTCAAAACAAGTCAACGTTAAAGATTATAACTCTGATGATAAAGACTCTACTTCCGAGTTGAAGTGAACGGTTTCAGACTTAAAATTAAGATGAAGAGTTAGTTATTATTAGTGTAATTGTTTGTAAAGATGTCTATAAATAGTGTGATGTGTGAGTGTAGTCAGTTGTCTTTGAACCCGAACTCGTTATGAGTGCCGTCAAGCTCAAACAGATTCATGTAACGACTTTTCCCCCCAAATCACACTATCAATGATACATAAACATTCAACCATCAATTAATCAAATACTCAATTTAAATTGTCGTTGTATAGATTCATTCAGAGATTCTGCGTCATGATTTGATTATACAATTCACTTATTAAGAGCTTAAGGATCAATTTTAGTCCCGTCAATTGGTATCAGAGGCAGAAAAATCAGTTGATTAAATTCAATTGATTTTGGCTCATTAATTTGACTCGATTCGAGTGAATTTAGTCAAATTATCAGTATTTTGTTGAATCGAAGAATTTCAAATTGAAATTGAAGAACGTTATTGAAGAACTTGTGGAGATTAGTTTGGTTCTGGTGAAATTGCTGGTACGATAATCAATTAGATGTGATCGGAGTATGAAGCTAATCAACGAGTTATCAATTTATGAAGAGATGAGTTTTGATGTTGTAATTTTTAAATCGGATAATGAAGCAGTTCATCCAAACTAAATCTGAAGTCATTCTAGTTGAAGATTTGAGAAGGATTGAAGTGTTAAATAAGATGTTGAATGAAACTGAGATTGTTGATGATCAAATTGTTCTAATGATGATGAAGGAGTGAAGATTACAAGTTGGTCATGTGTTGAAGTTCAAAATGTTTTTAGAAACATGTTTCTTCAAAGCAAAATGATATGGTAATTAGTTTCCGATTCAGATTTATAATGATCTAAAAGTTTAACTAAGTTAAAGATTTATGAGAATATGTGAGCTTGTTTGTTGAAGGGGAGATTGTTTGTTTGGTTGAAGAATCTGAAAGTAAGAGGGAGATTGTTAGTGTTTGCATTTCTAACCATGAAGAATCAGTTTTTGAAGAATCCGAAGATTGTGAAGCTTACCATGGAGTATCATCAGTTATTTGCTTTGGAGATTGTTGGATAATGAATAGTATGGATGAAGCTATGAAATCTTAAAAGTGTGTGTTCATGATCTGAATGTTTAAGTCGGGTGAACTAAGTTCATCACCCGACTTAAACATACAAAAAATCATTCAGTGAAGAATTTAACTCGGGTGAACATGTTACTTCACCAGAGTTAATTAAAGTACATCAGAGTTAAATTTAAACTGAAGATTAAGTTAACACAAGTCAACGTTGAAGATTATAACTCTGATGATGAAGACTCTACTTCCGAGTTGAAGTGAACAGTTTCAGAGTTAAAATTAAGATAAAGACTTAGTTGTTATTAGTGTAATTGTTTGTAAGGATGTCTATAAATAGTGTGATGTGTGAGTGTAGTTAGTTGTCTTTGAACCCGGACTCGTTATGAGTGCCGTCAAGCTCAAACAGATTCATGTAACGACTTTTGCCGCCAAATCACACTATCAATGATACATAGACATTCAACCATCAATTAATCAAATACTCAATTTAAATTGTCGTTGTATAGATTCATCTAGATCATGAGATCCGTATCATGATTTGATTATACAATTCACTGATTAAGAGTTTAAGGATCAATTTTAGTCCTGTCAATCTGACGTCATATTTTTCATCCTAAGGCTAAGATTTTAAAATTGAAACACATTCGATGGCTCTCTTTTCGTCATGTGGAATATTATACTTCTCCCTTTTATAAAATGTACATATATATAGTGTTGTATCAAATTTTTACACCATTTTAGTGTCTTCATTAAAAAAAAGTTTACATTCCTTTGCCCTATAATAAGAAAGGTCCATCAAGACTCAGAAATTACCTTATCTTTTCACCAAATTTTACACCATTTTAGTGTTTTGGTGCATATACTAAAGATACCTAAATAGATTATTATTTATGTGTTAAACTAAATATAATTAATAAATTAAAACATATTTATATAAAGACAAAAATAAATAACTTGAGGTACAAAAAAGGTAGAAAATTGGTGAGAGAGCATTCAAATAAATAAAGAAATAGCGGCTTCACTCTTTTCCCTGCAAAAAAAAACACATTTTCATCAATGGCTGCTCCCTCTGCCCCCAAAATTTATGATTCCTGAACAAGTTTCCATCTTTTTAGAGAGATAAAGTATTTCAGAAGCAAACACTCTTTCTGGGTATCTGCCATTTTTCATCATCATTTTCCCCATCAAAATTTAATCTTTTTTAATACCCATTAATTCTTTCTTTATAAATCCAAATGGGTATATCTCAATTCATAAAAAAATTCACTTTCCTAAATGGGTATATAAAAAAATCATTTTTTATTCACTTTCCTAAATGGGTATTATTAGAAACTTTAATGGGTATTTCTTGAAATTAATTTTCAACCACCTTTAAAAAAGAAAAATTAATTTTTTTCTGAAAGTATATACATGTGTCAGTATATATGATATACACATGTATAAGTTATATATATTGATTATAAATGGAACCAAAATAAATGCAAAAACAGTGTATTTTCCACTCTTTTTAAGGTGTGTGTTTTGGTTTTAGTTTCAGATTTTCATTAACAAAAAATGGCTACTAGTGAAGAGGCAATTGTACCACTTGAAATAAAAGGTGGAAATGAGCAAGATGATGAGATAGGGGTAGATCAGTCAATTTCTGGCTTCAAAAACTTTCTTTGGAATGGTGGGTCTGTTTATGATGCTTGGTTTAGTTGTGCTTCTAATCAGGTTATTTACAATATTACCCCTCATTCCCTCAATCACATTTCGTTTCGGTTGCGTTTAGTTATAGAAAACGTTTTCTAATTTCACATTTTCAAGAAAATGTAAAGGGTTTTTCTTAATCTCTAGAAAACCCGACCCTTAAAATCTTTGAAAACACGTTTAGTTGGAAAATACAAATAGTTTCATTTATGAAACCGAAAATAGTTAGAAAACTATAAAAGTGAGTTTTCTAAAATATAATTTTCCGTTTTCATGGAAAATGGTTTGAAAAAATTACATTTGAACATGTTTGTTTTCTGTTTTCACAAAACTTGTAATATCAAAGTATTTAAATTCGCTGCTAAACTTCCTTAATACATCAAGATCTTTATTCAAAGTGTGGTTTTGTTTAGATAACCTAATCGATCCTGACAAATTTTGGCTATGTTTTCCTTTTTTTTTCTTGATTTTTTTTTTTTTTGAAGTGAAAGATAGAATCTTTTTTGGTTTTATTTTATGGGTATATTTTGTTTATAATAAAGATTGAATATTTTTTGATTTGTTTTTCAGGTGGCACAAGTTTTGTTAACTTTGCCATACTCTTTTTCTCAATTGGGAATGCTTTCTGGAATCATATTACAAGTGTTTTATGGTTTGCTTGGGAGTTGGACTGCTTATCTCATTAGTGTGTTATATGTTGAGTATAGAACCAGGAAGGAAAAAGAGAATGTTAGCTTCAAGAATCATGTTATTCAGGTTACACTTTCAACAACATTCTTTCCGCATTAAAAAAAAAAGATTTTATTAAACATAGTCCCGATCCCCCCTACATTTAAGGAGTATAATTCTTTTCTGCATGTCTGAATATGTTAAACATAGTCTCGGACTTATCTTTAGCAAATACGCCAAAAAATATTAAAGTTGAACCATTTTTTACTAAAGAATTATGGGTTCTTGTATCTTAAAAGACAACTTTTTCCTATGATATGTAATGTAGTGTGTGCTTTTGTTTGGTGAATGTACAACTATGATAGCATAGTGTACACACTTATTAAATTAATAGCATTATTTGTTAGGAACTTGTATTTTCAAACCTAGAACTATCTTGTTCTATGAGACTATGACTATGATAGTACTACCTTTTACAAAAAAAAATCTGGCTTTGATTTTAATACACTAGTTCACTATTCATGATATTTGATTTCTTATAATTAAATGCATTATACTCATTGGGAATATTACTTGTAAAATTTAATGGCAGAAATTGGTACATACCTACTTTTAACAAACTTTTTATATGTAAAATGTTTATATGTACTATTTTTAGGAGTAATTTTAAAGAGATGGAACATTACCTTTAAATCATATGTTAAAATAAGGGAAAATGTTGCCAATGGGGGTTTGACTTATTGGTAAGAGGTTGTTCGCCCCTAGAGGAGGTCTCAGGGGAAATGTTATATGGAGCATTCGGCAAACGATACAAAATTTTGTGGAATATGTGACAAAATTGTTCACCAATTTATATAATCTTTTATTTTGGTTTTTTGGATAAAAGAATTATAATATTCCATTTTGGTCCTTGAAAATGAAAGTCTTTAATGATTAGGAACTTGCATTTCCTAGAAACAAAAAAAAAATGTTGTTCTTTTATGTATGGTCTTATTGCAACATAAATGCTTCTATAACTTCTAATTTTTATTTATTTATTTATTTACTTTTTAAATTTACCGTTCACGTACAACTCACTAAAATCATTTTATTCAAAAGTTACAAAAAAATAATGTTAATTTAGTAACACAAATTTCATGTTAATAGTAAAAAAATTTAAAAATATGATTATCACTTTTAATTACAAATCATGTGAATACATATGCTAACATGCACATGAGGTGTATGCAATGCAGTGGTTTGAAGTTTTGGATGGGTTATTGGGCCCACACTGGAAAGCTATTGGGCTAGCCTTCAATTGCACTTTCCTACTATTTGGTTCTGTTATACAGCTTATAGCTTGTGCAAGGTTAGTTTGATTTCAAAACTACTCGTTGCTTTCGATTTGAGGTTTAGAAGAGGCTCATAATTGTGGTGATATTTGCAGCAATATATATTACATTAATGATCATTTGGATAAGAGGACTTGGACATACATCTTTGGAGCTTGTTGTGCTACTACCGTTTTCATACCATCGTTCCATAACTATAGAATTTGGTCTTTTCTTGGCCTTGGCATGACTACTTACACTGCTTGGTACTTAACCGCTGCTGCTTTCATTCATGGCCAGGTATTCGTAATTTAATATTCACAAATATGCGTAGAGTGGCAAAGTAGGTAGGTTGGGTTGGTTGATTAAAAAAACAAAACGACACTTACTGTGCCAAAAAATTATTTCAAGACATAAAAAAGAGTGTTAAAATATCGTTTTTAAATAAAATGATTCATGAGGTTTGATGCACGAAATATACAGAGGTCTAGAAAGGTTTGAACCGTTAGAGATAAAACCTGAACCGACCCATGTTAAAGATGCATAGGTCGAAATTACGACCCCTACAAATGAGCGAGTGCAGAAGGAGTTTGTTTCTTGTGTTTTGGTGATTTATAATTATTTTGTGCTTTGTAGGATGAAGGAGTGGTTCACTCGGGTCCTAAAACGATGGTTTTGTATTTCACCGGAGCTACAAATATACTCTATACTTTTGGCGGACATGCTGTCACTGTGTTAGTACTTCTTTCTTCGTAATTAAAATATGATTATGAGATGTTATAATGTTAATCAATAATACTTATTAGATTTATGTGGTCGGCTATTACAGGGAGATAATGCATGCTATGTGGAAACCTCAAAAATTCAAATACATATATTTGTTTGCAACATTTTATGTATTCACGCTTACGCTTCCATCTGCTGCTGCAATGTATTGGGCTTTTGGTGATCAACTTCTTAACCATGCAAACGCCTTCTCGCTCCTTCCCCAGACCGGTTTTCGTGATGCAGCAGTAATCCTCATGCTCATACACCAGGTTTGTTTTCTTCAAATAGTCAAGAGTCTTGAGTTTGATTCATTTTGTTTCTATTTATCACAAGTTTTGCAAAAAAAAGTTAGATAATCGAAAATCTTAAGGAATCGATCGACAAACTGAAAGCTATTTAATGGTAAATTCTTTTACACTATCCATGTCAATTTTGAACTAGAAAACTACTAGGTTTGACTTAAATACTCAATACGGTTCGTAAACAAGAAAACTACATGATTAATGTCAGTGGAAAACAAGAAAACTACTACGTTTGACCAAAAATGTTAAGTTTATATGATTAAAGTTACTAAAGCTAGTGACATTAACAAAATAAGCCATTCACGAGTTCAAGTTATGTAGATTCGAGAATTTGAGTAATAAAAAGAAGAGTAACTAATGAAAGCTACTTATGTTTGACCTAGAAGTCAACGTTTTATGAAGACTGCAATGGAAATTAATACACATGTTTTCATGATAAACCATTCAAGCGTACTTATTTCAGTTTTTTTTTGCAGTTCATAACTTTCGGTTTTGCTTGTACGCCACTCTACTTTGTATGGGAGAAAGCGGTGGGAATGCATGACACAAAGAGCATATGTTTAAGGGCTTTGGCAAGGTTGCCGGTTGTGATACCTATCTGGTTCTTGGCCATTATCTTCCCTTTCTTTGGCCCAATCAATTCGGCTGTAGGGGCTCTTTTGGTTAGCTTCACCGTCTACATTATCCCTGCTCTTGCTCATATGCTCACTTATCGAAAAGCTTCCGCTCGTCAGGTATTCCATTAATTCATACCAATTACAACACATTTAACGTGTTGCTATCTTATTTTGTGCTTTATTCTCAGAGGTGGCAAATTGGATAATTTTAGCTATGAATGAGTCCATTGTCGTTTTGAATCTTATGCAATTGTCTTAAACTCGTTGGTTGCAGAATGCAGCTGAGAAACCTCCATTCTTTCTTCCTAGCTGGACAGCTATGTACACAGTGAACATCTTCATTGTCGTTTGGGTTTTCGTGGTGGGATTTGGATTTGGAGGGTGGGCTAGTATGTCAAACTTCATCAGACAAGTCGATACATTTGGCCTCTTTGCCAAGTGTTACCAGTGCAAACCTCCACCATCATCACCACCGTTGCATCACTGAGTCTGGATCGATTGCAATAGCTATGTTTTCATTTGAGTATTGACGATGTTGACTATGTTGAAAATCGGTACTTTTTAAAGTTAAATTATTCAGTTTTGGTATAAATTTCAGACTGATATTGAAGCAATATAAACTTTTGAGCTAAGCATGTACATTCAACAATAGTTTAGACAGATTTCTTTTTGTAATTTATTCCCATTTTTACTACTAGGCTTTCTAACCGAACGATATAAAGGTAGCCGGAAATAAAAAAATTAACATAACTTTGATTAGTAACGATGAAGGCATGAAGCGCGGATTGACACTCATAGATGAAACTCATACATGAATTATTCCTTCGTAAACCACTGGCTCAGTTCATTTAGCAACATGGTAATACACAAATTCAACATAATATACCGTTTTAAGTTGACATGTTATCATAAATTTTGACATCAAAACGTTTCACCATCTTAGTCCATTTTCTTTAATTTTAAACTCGAGAACAGTGTAAAAGGATTTTGTTCACCATCACCGTATACCTTTTTATTAGGTTAATCAAATCAAATAATTATAAGTTATACAATCCCCTTCCATCTGACGTGGATAACCCTGCGTAGCAGCGTATAATCCCCATCTAACAGAAACGAACTTACTACACCTTGCTAAAATGCGCACCTAGTAACATACGCACACCTTCTCCTTTCATATATATATATATATATATCCTCACACACTCATACCGCCATTAATCCAAAAAACTGCAAACTATGTCAATCTCCCTTACTCTCCTCCTCCTACTAATCACCACCATCACCACCACCGCGACCGCAACTGCAATCGGCGTGACCTACATTCCCTCCCACTCCCAACCACCACCCGAAAAAGTCATCACCACTCTCAAATCACTAAAAATCACCTCTATCCGTCTCCCCGAACCCGATCCAGCGCTCATTCGAGCCTTCTTCTACACTAACATCTCCATACTCATCTACATTCCAAACACATTGCTTCCTTCCATCGCGAAAAATCGCTCTGTTGCCTCACTCTGGCTATACTCGCACGTCGTTCCGTTCTATCCACGAGCTCTCATTTCCTCCATTTCAGTTGGAAACAACTTCATAGGTAACGCTACGTCCGGCGATATACTCGTTAACGCTGTAAGGAACGTTCATCAATCTCTTCATGATCTCGGTATACGTAAAATAACAGTTTCGTCTACGTTTTCGTTTGTGAATATCATGAAAACCGCGTTTCCACCTTCCTCAGCTGAGTTTGAAGAGCCGGTTAATAATGTGACGCTTAAACCGTTGCTTCAGTTTCTATCGGAAACGAATTCGTCGTTTTTTGTGAATTTGTATCCGTATTTTGTTTACAAGTTACGTCCGGAGATTCCTGTAGGTTTTGCTATGTTTGAGCAGCAGATTTATAACTTCAGAGACGATTCAATTACAGGTGTTAGGTATCGGAATTTGTTTGATCTGATGGTGGATGCTGTGATTGCAGCTATGACTATTTCTGGACACGAGAATATTCCGTTAGTTGTTACGGAAACTGGATGGCCGAGCTCTGACTTGTTAAACGAAGCAGATGCGAATCCGTTGTATGCTGAAATTTATCTGCAAGGATTGATTTATCATCTTCGATCAGGCTATGGTACGCCTTTGAGGAAGGAAGGGGTAAAAGAGGCTTACATTTACGAGTTATTTGATACAAACACTACGTTTACGAACCCGGTAGCTACGAGAGTTGGGACAGGGCAGAATTGGGGGTTGTTATACCATAACATGTCGAAGAAATTTGAATTTGATTTCTCAGGCGGTTTTCGTCTTACTGAAGGAATGCTGGCTAAGTTGGTGGCTCGAGGGCTTCTATCACTGGTAATTGGCTTGTTTATCTGATCCAAATTGTTAATGATACGGTTAGAATACGGTTTTCATTAGGGATACACCATTTATAAGCTCTGCTGCTGTTAATCGAGGGTGATAATTAGTGATAACTCGTCTGTTTAGGTGAATATATATGAAAGGGAGGAGTAATAGTAGTATCTTACTGTTGTAATGATAGCAATTAATCCGTTGAAGGAAATGAGTATTTTGTTGTTTTAGTGTTGTTTCGGATCATTTCTTTCTTTGTTCATGATGGCAACCATAGCGGTTTAAGTTTCCTTTATTACAAAAGTTTCCTGTTTGACTCGTTTCAGATGTTATTGGATTATTAGTGATAAAACTTACAACCAGCAAATTTAGATACCGGTGAATGCTAATTAAGCCAAGATTGTTTCCTGTGTGATTACTGATTTGCTTAGGTAACTTTGAATAACACAGTTCATCTGTGAGGATCTAAACTAGACCTATTTAACCTTTTTATGTTGGCATCAAAAGGAAACCAAATTCCAGTGACCATAACAAAGCTAAAAGCTTCACATCATTTTCCGTGTGTACTTGTTGATATCATTTGAGAGCATAAGACGTAGACTGCACAATTCTAACTCCTCGGGAACCACTTTAATTGTCATGTACAAGTGTTTACATAAATGTTAACGGAAAAATACATCAAACTTAGATTAGCGTCGCCTTCTGTTTTACAAGCCATAATCTTTTCTCATAGTTTGGAATATGAGTGGTTACTTGGCTCATGTTCGTTGCACATATATGAAGACCGAATAAGTTATCATTGGCCTATAAATACTAAATAAGGGAGACAATTTCTTGATGCAATTGTGACTTGTAGACGACGGACCAAGTTTGGCAAGAGACGTATTGGGGAATATTATCATCTAACAACTAATTCATATAGAAAAGACATGTGATTATTTCTTCTTCTGATGTGCATCTTGCCCGTTATACAATGTGTCAACACGAATATCAAACCATTAATATCAAATAAAATCTGGACAGTTATACAGTTAACTAATGCTAAGACTTAAATATCAGCATATTTATTTCTCATCACCGACTCCATTCATTTGTTAAGACTACTTTTTGTTTACAAATTAACCTGTAACCTCAGGCCTGACCATACACTGCAACTATTCCATTTACAAGATTAAAGACTCCTAACCAGGGGCCGCAGAAATCAAAATAAACTAAATTTTAAAAATAAAACGCTAAAGTGTTAATCAAAAGCGGTCAAGTTACAATCATTGGATCTTTCAAGTGAACCATCATTTCTTGTCCAGATTCAGGATCTTTTACACTACATGCAATCTTCTCCCAAAGTGACCCATGGACCAAGTAGCCATCTGTGTTTTTCAGCTGTAATCAAGTTGAAATCGGACAAGATTCAGATGTTACGGCAGTTTTCTGAGTGAATGAGGGACAAAGTGTCGATAAATTTGGATCATCTTTGTGCTTTATCCACGCTGCTTCAAACTGCTGGCTTTTGCATCTGAATATAATATAAACAAACAAAACAGTATAAGAATGAATGCAGGGGCAAGGTAAGGTAATGTATAAGTGCAAAAATAGGCATAGAATTGTACTGCTGAAGCAGCTCGAGTATCTGAAGGATACGAGTTCGTATATTTTCTCTTTCAACTTTAAGCGATGCATCCTTGTATAGAATTACCAACTCATCTACCAATCTGAAACAAAAGTAAAACACGTTATTCATTATACCTACATGACTAAATATCCCATTTACTATTTAATTGGTCCGATTTGGGTTGTGTTTAATCACAAACACATCCATAATAAAATTTAGCCAGAAGGAGAACGGGTCAAACGGATTCAAAGTAGCCCAAAGTTAATGCATACAAACTTATGAATTTTAGATTTAGATTTTTGATTAACTATAATATGTTATTTGAAAAATGGACAAAAGGTGTTAGCGGATCAACCACATTCGACCTGGTCCATTTCAACTTGTACTAGAAAATATATGTTTCAACCAGAGGCCATTTTGAGCAGTTAACCAACCCGCCCACCCACACATCTTGCCACATATAGTGTATGTCGTGTGCAGATAATACTTTAAACAACAAATATGATTAAAACCTTACCTGTCATAATATGGTGAATACCGTATCCATGTGAACTTTATAACTGTTTTGATACTGTCAAGAACCTGCAATTTGGAGCGAGTAACGTAAGATCTTTCCCATGCACAGAAACAATTTAATGAGATGGTTTTTATTTAATTACTCGATTAATGTTGAGTAAATTGTACAATTAGTTCCTACCAGTAGAACACTTTCATCATCATCAACATGTATCCACTTGAAGAAGAGCGGGAAAAGACGCCTGAAATGACCTAATAATACAAGACCCATGCCACTGAAAAGAGGCTCGATGTGTTTAAGCCAAGCAATTCGGCGCTCCTTAGATCTTGGTTGTCGCCATAAATGGCTTAACATCTCATTTAACACCTTCTCAAACCTACAAAAACGCCAATGAGATTGATAGTACTTTATCACATATAAGGAAGAGTTCCTTTTTGTTTTCTTCGTTTCATTCTATTTGCTTTTGTTAACGATTTAAGGGTGCCGGCAAAATAAAGAATCAACTGGCCAAGAAAGATGAAAAGATAAAAAAATAAATAAAGTATACCATGAGCTACGAGGGTTATTTTGCTGGGTAGAAGTCACGAGGAGCACTGACATCTCAATTACATGCTCCCATATTTCATCACTAGAAGCAATATTTTGGCAGCACGCATCTAGGATCACATCTTCATACAAACTAAACTCAGCTGTATTCACATGTTTTGCGAGATGTATAAAAGTAATCATTCCCTGCCCCTGACATAATAAAGTTGCGAATTGCAAAAAAGCGTTAATAATTCAATGTAATATGGCTCAAACGCAAGTCAGGTAAATTATGTTTAAGAAAAATAACATAAAATGTAGTTCAAGGATCCAAATCTTCCGTAGTATAACTTATCAATACTATAGTTATTGTTTTAAATCAAATTGGATTACGGGAGCATAAAACTAGCAAAGGAGTTGGATGTCACCATAAATTTTATTAAATAAAACTCAACCCGTTTGTATTAGTATGGGGCAATCAAAGCACCTCTTTAACCCTGAAGGGAATTTGTACGGAACAGTGAAAAACAGGTAACCCGTAGATATGAGAGGAAACATATAAACATATATATCATGAAAGAGCCAAGAAAGGTGAGGGGTTTAAGGTTCGATTCCCCCTAGATACTTTCCCGCTGAGGACATCTTACAAGCTCATAAAGAGTCATTAACCCAAGAAAATGAAAGAGAGTGAACTCAATATCGAGGTATACATATTATGTAAAAATAACCTATGAGTAAACTTAGTAAGAAGAGAATATAAGTTGGTCCTTAAGTTTTACGTCATAAAGCCTATGTAGCACAATAAAACCATTAAGAGGGTAATAAACTTTCAACTCCAAATCGATATCCTACTTAACATCTTATCGACAATGTTCTTCAGGACTACTAAAATTAACCTATGATAAACTACACAATATTCAAAGACAGTTAATACTAAAAACCGCACACAAACAAGATTAAAAATTTGGGTTCATTACTTTGACTTCCGGCGACCAATGATCCAGAGCTGTAAGTGCACACGGAATAATCAACGAACATAGTTTCCCCAATTCCGATAACTCAACCTACAATAAAACCTTAACTTTATAAAAAAACATCATTGTTCAAATTAGAAGAATTTACAATTTTACAAAACCTGAGTGACAAACCAACTAAACTGATAAGCAGAAACAACCGCATTCGCAACCGGAACCCTAGCCGAAGCAGCAAAACCATCATTATCCTCCTCATTTTTATCAATCGAACTTTCCCTAATACTCGATTTAATCGAAACCAAAACCCTAGGCAACAACTCCACCACTAAGTCCTTACCCTGCTCATCAAAAAACGCTTTTCGGAGCTCTCGAAAAGCGGAATCTGCTAAGTTTGAAAGGGAAATGGGGATCCAAGAGAGCTGATCGAATGTTGAAGTTTTGGAAGAGATTAAAGTGGCACATAGTAAGGTGAAGTTTGTTAAAACGGATTCGAAATTGGGTTGGTTGGTTTGAGGTAGGAGGGATTTGATTTTGATTGAAATGGGTGATGATTCTGGGGGGGTTTTGGAGAGGGATTCTTGGATTGGTTTTGATAATCTGATGATGATGTTGTGTAGATTGGAGGAGCAAGTCGCCATTTTTGTGCACTAGTTTCTCAAGTTCAAAATCGACTTTTAATCTTATTGGAAATCAATTTGGTGGTTAAACAATTCGAGCTCGAACCGAGTAGAATGTTGAGTTGAGTTCGAGTTTTAAGAGACTCGATTTGATAAAACTCGTGATTTTTGCGGAGTTTAAGCTAAAATATACTTTTATCATATATGTATATATAAGAGAAACTTTTTTTTTTAATGTAAAATAATTAATGAAAAAATTAAAAAATAGTTGTTGATGTATATATTTTTGTATAATTGTTACTTTGTATTTAATTATTAACTTTTTGTTTAAGGTGTTATTTATCAATTTTTTTTTTTTTTTTCCAGTAAAACTATATATATTCGATGCACACAATAAAATTATCAATTTTTTGATATACATCAAAACTTTTTTTTTTAAGTTGATAATAACGTAAAAATGAACAATAATCCAAAATTCTCACGTAATACACCATTTTTTAATTTTGTTTTATTTATTTCACGTTAAGGATTCTTTTACAAGAACTAATCTTTATGTATACGAATCGAGTCGACTCGAGTTAATATAACGGTTATTTATCGAGTTCGAGTTGAAAATGTATAATCAATCGAGCTCGGGGCAAGTTTCGACCACGATTTTTAGCAATCGAGTCGTACTCGAGCTTGAAGCTTAAAACTTAGTCGAGCTTGAGTTGAGTTTCACTAACATGTTTTGAGACGTGAAATGTGGGAAATGTTTTTCCAACATCTCCTCGTCGTAATTTTTTCTAAATATAAATTCAACTGAGATTTTATGGATGATCGATACTCACTTACACACTTAAAATCATGCAATCGTAGGTGAAGCCATTAGTAACGAACTCTGGACGGGATCAAAATTTTCTGATCGTTATTTCTCTTATTCATAGTGTTTCAAATGACAAAAGGATCCTTAGGAATAAGGTATCCAGTTTTCAAAATTCTCGCTAAAATGATGACGTGAAAACGCATTGTCCTAGTTTTTTCTTAACATTGTTTTATCTCCCTCTTTTTCAGTTTTACCAAAAAACATTCAATGTATTTCAACATCTATGTGATATCTAAAACCAAAAGTTTAAGTTTCACAATATTTAACATGACCCATTATAGCCTTACCTATAGCGGTCCATATGTCACTAAATTTATGAAATACATTAACATATTAATTTCAAAACTTCATGTAATAATGATAATAATAATAATAATAATATAGATTTAAAATAATTAAACTTTAAAGAGTATTACTAATACCAAAAATCATATATGTACACTTTTAAAAAAGCTACTGAAAAGTTGCGTTCTCATAAAAATATTAACTAGAAGTGTATTCATGTTACATGACCGTAGTAAATAGTTAAAAAAAATTTGTGATCGTTAAACATAATGGTTAATAGTAGCAACGAAGAACGAGGAGTGAAAGTGGGCATTGGAATGATAAGGTTGCATTGGTTAATAAGTGTATTCATGTTACACTAATCTAAGTGTGCATCCAAGTTTTGAAGATGTCAAACCATAATGTGTTAATGGTCATCTATTTATCTTTTTTGCGTCTCATAAAATTGTATGCATTCAAACTTTGGATGCGTTTATTGTATTTATTAATTTTTTAAAAATTATTATTGGATGTATTCGACCAATAAATTTTTAATAAACCGATAATGTGACAACTTTCATGACATCTTATATGGATGTCACGTATGTTTAGATACATATAATATCGATTTTTGAAAGTTAAATATATATATAATAGAATTTGTCACATGTTACAAATAGACAACAGCATAAATTTTTGAGTCTTAAAATTTTAATATATTCTAAAATGATAAATCAAATTTGGTTTATATAATAACTAGATTATTGTCTCGCGATAGCGCAGACAAATATAAAGTTTGACTTGTAAATATATGTTATGTAGATTTAAAGTTATTATGAGAAGATAATGTCATACGTATAATAACAGATATACGTTTACGTTTATACCTATGTTGGTTATAGTTAAAATAATATATATACTTTTATGTTTATATACATGTTTTAATATTTTTATGAGGAGATTTTAGAATAACAATATGGTAAATTATAGTCTAAATTGAACGATTTATAAGTAAAATAAACTTATGTTTTTTTATTTCAGTGGAGATGTAAATGAAAGAGAAAATGTAATTATGTATTGTAAGAGGGTGTAAAATAAAAATAGTCTTTGATGACATCATCAATCTGATCTAACGGTTGAATACAAAGAAGATAACCCATCAAAGGACTTTATTTCACCATGTTACATTTAAGGCCATTTTTTATTATATATTAAAAATCGAGATTATATAGAAAAAATTACAATATATAAACCCTTACAGTACATGATAGTAACAAATAGTTTTGGCAAAGACCGTTGTCTTGACTCTTGAGACCCTTAGCAATAATACAATACAAATACACTTCTACAAAGCACAATCCAAAACATCAATTTTCCCGAAAATGGGGGTGGCAACATTGGAGACAAATACCTAAACTGAAAACACTTGGCAATGAAGAAATTAAGAAGCTTGATCAAAAGAGTGATGCAACCCTCTTGTAAGGACCTTGTAACGATGAATAGTAATTGGCTGACATACCCGTATCTGAAAATGGTATCTATAATAACCGCGGACAAAAGATAAAACCACCATAAACCGAATGTGTTTGTTGTCTTTTTAGAACCCTCTTGTGTTATGAACGTCATTTATCTTTCACTCGTAAGTAGTCTACAAAACCAAAGCGTAAGCTTTCGACTTTTGAGATATGTGAAAGCTTATAATTTGGGAGATTAAATCTGTTTTGATAAGAGAAGGGTCAAAGAAATGCAAGTATTTATAAGGGTTGTTAATGTATTTACTAGCCAATGAGGCTATAAGAATGTGGGAGACTTCTTTAGCAATTTTCTCATGAATTGGTCTTCACCCCAATTGCACGGTAGGATTCTTTTTCTATGTTTTTTAATAGAGAAAGTCATACTACTATAGTAAGTCAATCCATCATACTATTACTAACATTAAGCGACGGTAGTGGATAGATAAAAGAAATTGTGATTGTCAAACACAATGGTTAATAGTAGCAACGAAGGAGGTAACAAAGTGGGCATCAGTATCCGTTATTATCGAATAGTGACGTAACATATAGTGACGGAGCTATATGAAGGTCACGGTTGGCCATGGTTCATCTATAAAATCTTAAATTTTATACATTTTCTATAGTTTTATTATGTTTTTGGTTTAATTTTTAGTAATTGCCCACCAAAAAACAATAAATTTTATTAGTTATATACACTTCATCAATCGGAAATTATTTGAGCCCCTAGAATTGAATTTCTGGTTTCGCCACTAGTAACATATTAGCTACCGCATGAACATTTTGTAGACTGTTTTATGTATGCGTGAAAGACAAGTAAGGATACTAATGTCGCCGTCTCCGCCAAGAGTCATTTCTTCGAAATCTGATTTTTAATGATTAAAATATTTGAACTTTTTGAACTATGGTATACGAATTCATAATTTTTTAGTGCATTACATTATTTTAGTGAGATTTTATTTGTGTATGCTTTGTGACGGGATAACCATTAAAGACTAAAAATGTTAAAGATAATTTATTAATCTTTTAATAGAAATTAAGGTTTAATACGTAAAAGATAATAGTTGAGGGTTTTAAGTGTGTCTCTGGTGTAAGTAGTTGGAGCCGAAGCTTAAACATAAGTTTATAGTCTGGGTTTATAACAATGAAAAACATGTTTGGTAAAGTAGTTAAAGTTTGAGCTTATATGTGTAAAAAAACATACAATGGTATATGAGAATATATGTTTCAATTAAAATGAAGGGTATTTATCAAAAATTTTCTATCATAAGCCTAAACCATTTTCATAAGCTACTTAAAATGACTTATGATTTTGAGGCTTATCAGAGCTTATATTTTTAATAAGTTCGTCGAAGCAAACGAGGTTTATGAATGGGTTTATAAAAAACGATAAGCTTGCCCCTATAAGTTCCAATAAGCTTACGCGCCAAACACACCATCTTTTATTAGAAATTAAGGTTTAATATGTAGGGGTGAACGTGGTATTAGTCCTGTACCGAACCGGTACCCTGGTTGGTACCAGTTTCATCTTAGTCATTATTTTGGTACCGAAATAAACCGGTCGGTACAGTACCATTGGAAATATTGAAAAAGTAGGTAAAATACGGGTACCATTGATACCGAATTTCGAAATTTTAGAAAATATGATATCGAGTACCGTGCCGCTTGTATTCGGTTGATACCAGTTCGATACCAATATGGTAAGCACCAGTTTGGAGAAAACTACCTATGTATATGTATTAAATTGGCTACTAGTTATACTTATCATATACTCCCCCGGTCCCTAAAAAATTGTCAACCTTTCTATTTATATTTATCCCAAAACTATTGTCTTGTTTCTAATTATTGATGTTAAAAATGTTGTAACTTCCTATTTTGTCCTTAAATATTTTAAATATTTCAAACTCTAAAAGTAACCGACGTCTTTAATACAGGTGCAAAATATGTAATCTAATGAAAAAATACTTCATTAGTTTGTATCGATATTATTTCGACCGTTTTTTTTTTACAGATATTTTTTTTTTGAACAAAAAGAAGTAATAAATGTTTGAAAACAAAACTTTCTAAGCAAAGGTTGGAGAAAATCACTTATATGCAGGTGCAGTGAAGATACAAATCTATTGAGTTTAATGTGCATTTAAGTTTTGAATAAGTCAAACCATAAAAGATGTCATCCAAAAATAAAATCAAACACTTGGAGTCTTGGACATAGTCTTGGACATACAATTTCATGTCTAATAAACGAAGGTTTGAATAACGAAAAGATCTAATGATCGTCTAATAAACAAAGGTTTGAAAACGAAAAAATCTAGTGATCTACCGAGCCAAATGTGAAAATCACTAGGAGAATACAATTTCAATTTCAAAGCCAATTAAAAGGTTTTATGCTTGATTTTTGTTACTATTTTTGACCAACACGGATGCAGGTGGAGGGAAAACAATTAGCAAAAAACTTAGAGCACCCGGAGTGGGGGGTTCTCGGCTCGTTGTGCACTCACAACGAGCGTTGTGCTCGTTATGAGTCCGAGTCCCCCTCGTTGTGGGTTCGTTGTGAGGCACCCGTTGTGCCTACAACGACCCGTTATCGCTTTTTTCTTTTTTTTTTTCCCTCCAACGGATATATTACCGTTATTATTATTATTAATTATTATTTATTTATTTTTTTTTTTTTTACCAACCCATTTCACCTATAAATACAACCCCATTTTAACCAAAAAAATCACACCTTCTTTCAACAATCTTATTCTTAATCCAATTCAATCTCATACCCAAACCCAAAAAAATCACAAAATGTCTTCGTCTTCATCAAACGCTCCCCAAACAAACACAAACAATCAATCGACGCCACAATCACAAACACCATCCACTTTCGCTAACTTTTTCGGCACACCAAACACCCTATTTCCAAACCAAATACCAAACTTTTCGCCACAACAATCCCAACAAATTCTAAACACGTATTTAACGCAACAACCTCTACAACCACAATACCCACAACAAATGTTCACTCCCGAACAATACGCCATGCATCAACAACTTTTCTCTCAACGAAGAAAGGATTGCCGGAGAGAGGCAAGGAGTCCCTCAACTCCAAGTTTACGGCGATGAGTGCCTTGGTCAAGGCTTTTATCGGCCACCATGCCGAGGCGTTAAGAAATCGAACAAGCGGGACTGACGACCATGCGGTTTACCTAGCGGCTCGGCAAATGTACTATGAGTCCGAGCATTCGACGTTTAGGCATGACAAGGCCTGGGAAATCTGGAGGGATCACAGCCGATGGCGCTCATTTGTCAAGATAGACCCTCCACTCGATACCGTCAACCTCGACGACGTTGGTGCCGGGGACGACATATTTGCGGATGATGTAGAACAACGACCTCCAGGGAAAAAGAGAGGTAGTAAAAGAAAGGAATCATCCGACGCCTCCGACAAGGGGGAAACATCTTCGTCCTCGACGCTTTGCGGGCTCATCGCGACACACCTGAAGAAGATTACGAAGACGAAGAAGCAAACGGCGGAAATAAAGGCGAAAACCCTCCACCGACAAGAACAAGCGGCTATGCGACAAGAGGAAGCGGCTTACTCTAGTGCACGAAGAGACGATATGATGTTTCTTCGACAAAGCACGGAGGGGATGCCGCCGGCAGAAGCGGCTTGGGTCGAAGCGGAGAAAAATAAAATCCGAGAAAAATACGGGATTAATTAGTTTAGTTTTTATTTGTTTTAATTATTTATTTTTGTTTTAATTATTTGTAATTTTTTTTTATTTATCTTATTTAATGTTTTAATTATTAAGTTTTAATATTTTATATTCTTTTAATTATTTATTTATCTTTTATTTTTAATGTTTTAAGAAAAAAATTAATAATAATAAAATACTCCCACAACCTCCACAACCCTCCCTATCATAACAACCCCACAATCTCACAACCATCATTCTCACTGCCACGTCATCACCTTTTTCCCCACAACCACCACAACCCTCATTGTCACTCATTCACTCCGGATGCTCTTATAAATTTGTTTCTTACGGCATGAGGTAGCAATATTTGAATGGAGAAGGATAAAAAAGAGAATGAATATTTTGAAATGATTGGTTAGACGTCATTGTATAATCTTTTTGTAACATATATTATAAGTGTAGCATATCTGGACAGATAATGTTTGTTACGCCTTTATAGTAATGTCAGTAGTCCAAAGTGCATAATTAATATGTTTAATAATTAACCGAATGTATTTTATGTTTGTATTTTATGCATTGAAAAATATGTATCTTTTACTCTCTTCCAATGCAATGATGACATATAAATAGACAAACAATAAAAATTGTTAGAATCTTAAAATATTATTTCTTCCGTTTCATATTAAGTGTCCACAATTACAATCAAATTTTAAGATCTTTTTTACACAACTTTGACTTTAATTATATTTTTTTGTGCTATATAATATTTGATGTAAAATACATGAATGAAATGAGTTTTAAATGAATTTTTCATTGGTATAACTTTTATCATATCTTTAATATATAATAAAAGAGAGACCTTAAATGCCACATGGCGAAGTAAGGTTCTTTGGATGGATTAACTTATTTAGTTTCAGCCGTTAGATCAGATTGATGATGGTATCAAAGATTATTTTCACTTTACACCCTCTGACAATACATAATTATATTTTCTATTTCATTTCATCTACACTTAAATAAATAAAAAACATAATTTTAATTTACTTATGAATCGCTCAATTTGAATTATGATTTACTTTATTGTTATTCTTAAATCATCTAATACAAAGTATCAAAACATGTGTATAAACGTAAATGTGTATATATTATTATAACTATAAACATGTGTAAACGTAAAAATATATATGTTATTATACGTTTAAAATTGTTCTCATAATAACTTAATATCTACATAAACATAAAATTTACGATTTAATTTTTATCTTTATCCACGCTATCGTGGGACAATAATCTAGTATTATATAACACAAACAAAAATATTCACGATTAAAATTGAAAAATAAAAACTTTCAAAAGTCAAAATGAACACTTATTTGTGAACGAAGGGAGTGATACATAACAAATTATATTTGTTCTATATAATAATAGAGATTATATAAAATTTTTTACAATGTATAAACCTTTAGGGTATATGATAGACTTATAGTAACAAGTAGTGTTGGCAAGGACCGTTGCCTTCACTGTTGAGACCCTTATCAATAATACAATACAAAAATAGTTCTACAAAGAACAATCCAAAACACTAATTTTCTCGCAAATAGTGGTGGCAACATTGGAGACAAATATCTAAACTGAAAACACTTGGCAATAAAGAAATTAATAAGCTTAATCAAAAGAGTAATGTAACCCTCTTGTAAGGACCTTGTAACGATGAATAGTAATTGACTGACATATCCGTATCTGAAAATGATATCTATAATAACGGCAAATAAAAGGTAAGACCACCACAAACCAAATGTGTTTGTTGTCTTTTTAGAACCCTCTTGTTTTTCGAACGTCATTTATCTTTCACTCGTAAGTAGTCTGGGAAACCAAAATGCAAGCTTCCGACTTCCGAGATTTGTTAAAGCTTATAATTTGGGAGAGTGAATCTGCTTTGATAAGAGAATGTTAAAGAAATGTAAGTATTTATAAGGGTTGTAATCTATCTACTAGCCAATGAGGCTATAAGAATGTGGGAGACTTCTTTAGCAATTTTCTCATGAATTGGTCTTCACCCAAATTGCACGGTAGGATTCTTTTTCTTTGATTTTTATATAATTGTATCTTATAAGAAAATATTGGTATCCAATTTATTTTATAGGCCCATGTAAACAATTAATTATTTATACGCGTAAAGACTAAATTTGTTTATTAATCTACTATAGTAAGTCAATCCATCATTAGTCTGCTTTAGGTTAGACACGTAATTTTTTTTCTTATCCTTTATATATAGTTGTGGATGTTGGAACGGAACCTAAATAACCTTTGAGATGGTTTGTGGAAGTCAAAGTAACATGAATGTGATGGAATATTATCAAACATGGTGTAATCCATGACATGGTACAATATTATTAGAGTATATGTATTTGTATATATCCTAGTCCAGCGTATAATCTAATCGTCTTTATAGACTTAAATAAACAATATGTTCTAGTAGTCGTTATTAACTCGAAATATCGTTATCTTTTGTTAGTCATTATTGACTCGAAATATCAACATCTTTTACTCGTCATTTTGACACGAAATATCGCTATCTTTTTATTCGACATCTTTAACTCGATATATTATTCTTTCGAACACCTTTGAAATATAACATATAATATAACGTTAATCATTTAAGGCTAAACCTTACTACGTTATAGAGATACTTAGACTTTCGATGTCTTTATGATAGGGCACTTAGGCGGTGGAGCGTTATTCTCCAGACTTTTGTCCCCAAAGATCATTCTTTCTTATTTGTTTATAATATCAATGGAAAATATGAGATGGGGGTGACACACAACCAAGAAATATGTTCTATCAAGAAGTGTTTCGAGATGAATTAAGTACATATATACGTGTTTCACTATGCTTGTAATTTCATTTTTTTTCCCAAACAAAAATGTGATCAAGCAATTTCATGTTATTGTAATTTTTGTTCATGACTTTTTTGTATCAACAAGCATGTTGCTTTTAATTTTAAACGATTATATTCTTAATTTATGTAACAACCCAAAAATATAAATAGGACTATAGTTGTAATAGGTTTTGATCGAAGGACCATTTTTGTAATGAAATCGACACTTTGGATAAAAATTGTCATTATGGTAATGACTAGGATTCTTTTTGAAATAATAGATAAAAATCTTATAATTCTATATAAATAAAATTCTAAGGAGGAAGGAAAGAATATAATATAAGTGTGTGTATGTGTTTGACGAGAGAAACAAAAAAAGAGAGAGAAATATAGTCAGTTACACATTTCAATCGAACCGGATGCGAAATAATTTGTCGGATAAATAAACAGAATACATCACCGGACTCCTGAAGTTGTGAGGAAGAAGTAGGTGCAAACGAAAGTTAGTTTCATTAAGGTTGGACTCGAGCCGTGTCGAAACCCGAATCGTAAACGGAAGATATAACGAGTTATTTACGTATATATGTTAAGTATAAGTCATTTACGACTGTTTAGTATCGTTTTGGTTGAGTTTGGTAAGATTTGGTGAGCCTGCAACCATGGAGGTTGCAAGCTCGGTGAGGTGGTAAACCAGGGTCCAACCGATAGTTGGATTGAGCCAACCGACGGTTGGAGGCTGCGAACCAGCGACTGGTTTATTCCAATCGACGATTGGATAGCTGGAAGTTGGTATTTTGTTTTTGTTATGTATATGATGCGAAAATCATCGAATTATAGTATGATGTTAATATCGGTCAGTGACTAAACGAGCTAGTCGTGAAGTTAGTTGATATGGCGATTGCTGTTTTTGAAGTTAGGTAGGTGAGTACAATATGGTTTTGTAAAACTATGCATTAAGATAAAATGACTTTGAAACAATAAAGAAACTTTTTAAAGAAATGTTTTGATCAAATAACGATGAACCCAATAAACAGGATAACTTGTTTTGTTTAATATGAATAGTTGTAGCTACTCATGTTTGGTTTAGTGTACATTGCGATGAAGTAGTATTAGTTGCTCATAGATGAATGTGAAACCTAGTAGGCTAGTATGACTAACTAGCTAGGTGTCAATTGCTAGCCAATAAAGATGGTTGCGGGGAATTCTAGACCTCCTTTGCAACACGAGGTATGAAGCTCAGTCTCGTACTGGAGTGATGTCTGACTATGCGATGGGTCAACCGGGGACATCAGTGGAAGTGGGGAAGTGTATGCGATGATACACTGTTGATCCCTCATATAACGACAACGCATTGAATTGCAACGTCGGAGTAGTGAAAGCTACATTTCGTGTTATTATAAAGTTTGGGAGTCATACCACAATGCTTAAAATAGTGTGCATAAATATGCGAGTAGCGAACGAGGTAGTAACCATAAGGCATAAGATGGACCATATTGCTAATTAATTGGGCAAACGATGGACCTAGTTAAGATGATTACTTAGGGCAAGCGATGGACCCTAGTATGACGTAAGAAGTTTTATGTGTTGCATGAAATTGATTATGTGATGAGAATTAATTTGATATGCATTTATATATATTGTGACGTTGCTCATTTTAATCATATTTACTTACGACGTTGTTGGTATAGTTTGGGTTAGTAAAGACAAATGTTTATTAAATGTTTTATAGCCTTTACTATTATTAGAGCACCCGGAGTGGTAAGGTTGTGGGCTCGTTGTGGAGCTCACAACGAGAGTTGTGCTCGTTACCACTCCGAGGTCTCCTCGTTGTGGGCTCGTTGTGAGGAGACCGTTGTCTCCTCAACGAGCCGTTATCGAGATTTTTTTTTTTTTTTTTTTTTTTTTTAAACAAACGGTAATATTACCGTTTTTAATTATTTAATTTATTATTATTTTTATTTTTTTTTACCAAATTTCTCCTATAAATACAACCCCATTTTAACCAAAAAAATCACACCTTCTTTCAACAATCTTATTCTTAATCCAATTCAATCTCATACTAATCCCAAAACAAACACAAAATGTCTTCATCTTCATCAAACGCTCCTCAAACAAACACAAACAATCCCTCGACGCCACAATCACAAACACCATTCGGTTTCGCTAACTATTTCGGCACAACAAACGCCCTATATCCAAACCAAATACCAAACTTTTCGGCACAACAATCCCAACAAATTCTAAACACTTATTTAACGCAACAACCTCTACAACCACAATACCCACAACAAATGTTCACTCCCGAATAATTCGCAATGCATCAACATCTTATCTCACAATCCCAAACTTTTCTTCCCCAAACTTTTCCTCCCCAAACTTTTCCTCCCCAAACTTTTCCAACCCAAACTTTAAACTTTTCCAACCCAAACTTTTCCAACCCAACAAACACAAACTTTTGTTCCAGAAACCCAAGAAATCGTCCAAGAAACGGACGATGTGGTCGAAGTAACCCCACGACCAAAAAGAAAAAGACGTGCAAAAAGATTGCATGGACGGTCCCAGAGGAGGTCCTTTTGGCGGAGATGTGGTGCGCTATCTCGGAAGATTCCGCCGTAGGAAACGCCCAACCCGTCGCGACATTTTGGCAACGGATCGTTGCGGGTTACAACAAAGAGGCGACGAAGCAAGGATTGCCGGAGAGAGGCAAGGAGTCCATCAACTCCAAGTTTACGGCGATGAGTGCCTTGGTCAAGGTTTTTATCGGCCACCATTGCGAGGCGGTAAGAAATCGGAAAAGCGGGACCGACGACCATGCGGTTTACCAAGCGGCTCGGCAAATGTACTATGAGGCCGAGCATTCGCAGTTTAAGCATGAGAAGGCCTGGGAAATCTGGAAGGATCACGGCAGATGGCGTTCATTTGTCAAGTTAGACCCTCCACTCGATACCGTCAACCTAGACGACGTTGACGCCGGGGACGATATATTTGCGGATGATGTAGAACAACGACCTCCAGGGAAAAAGAGAGGTAGTAAAAGAAAGGAATCATCTGACGCCTCCGATAAGTCGCAAACATCTTCGTCGTCGACGCTTTGCGGGCTCATCGCGTCACACTTGAAAAAGATTACGAATACAAAAAAGCAAACCGCGGAAAAAAAGGCGTAAACCCTTGAGGCTCAAGAACGAGCGGCTATCCGACAAGCAGAAGCGGCTTACTCTAGTGCAAGAAGAGACGATATGATGTTTTTTCAACAAAGCACGGAGGGGATGCCGCCGGCACAAGCGGCTTGGGTCGAAGCGGAGAAAAATAAAATCCTAGAAAAATACGGGATGAATTAGTTTAGTTTTTATTTGTATTGTTTTAATTATTTGTTTTTGTTTTAATTATTTGTATTTTATTTATTTATCTTATTTAATGTTTTAATTATTAAGTTTTAATATTTTATATTCTTTTAATTATTTATTTATCTTTTATTTAATGTTTTAAGAAAAATAAAATAATAAAATAATCCCACAACCTCCACAACCCTCATTATCATACCACCCAACAATCTCACAACCCACATTCTCACTGCCACGTCATCAGCTTTTTCCCCACAACCTCCACAACCCACATTGTGGCTCATTATCACTCCGGATGCTCTTATTGTCTAGCCAGCTTTACGATGATACTCTTTTCCAAATATGTCTTTTTGTTTGTAGGTTGCCTAGGTGCCTCATGATACCCATGCTTTTGGAAATTACTATTTTGTATAATATGTAGGTTTTAAATTATAAATGCTAACGTAATGAGTGGTATGTTGTAAACTAAACTTCTAAACCGCTAATCACGTATTTTATCTTACAGTTGTATAACTTTGATATTTGAAAAAGTTTTTGAAAAACGTGATTTTAAAAACCATGTCGTTACAATTTATTTTCCATTCAACATGAAAATGTTGTCAAAAACTACTCATAGTTTTTTACAATGTAATATTGCCTACTCATAGTTTTTTTTCCACCACCGACTATCATAAAAGCAACACTACTTCGAACAAGTTAAACTCAAAAAGTAATTTGTATACGATTTCAAAAGGATATAAAATATCCGTCGCGTAGCGCGAGTACACTCCTAGTACATCATAAAACATTTTTGAAACAAATTTAATTTAGAGTTAAAATAATATGTTTTATTATCTTGTGAGTTTTGAAATTATACATATTATAAACACACATAATTTACAGTAAAATCACATTTAATTTTACTAATATCAAACATAATTTTGTGGCCTTCTTTTTTACAAGTCTTATTGAATTATATATCGTATAATATTTCTATATTTAAAATTTTACATTTGATATTATAATCATATTTGATATTATCTTACGAGTTTCAAAATTAATTTGTTAAAAATAAAGTTGTCAAAATTAAGATTCGGGTAAAATCCTTCTAAATAAAAGAAAAGTTTCAATAAAATTGAACAAGATATGTAATTTGTATATATTCTTTGTTTAAACATACACCAGCCTACATTTAAAACTAATCATAACAAGGGTACAGTTTAATATAACCAATCTTAAAACTTATTTTGGAGAGTTTTATATTTTATTAACTATTAATTTATATATTAACTACTAATTTATATATGATTCATATTTGATAGCACGTATAACTTTTCCCCGATTTGGGTTTTGGTTTTAGTTTCAGACTGTATATTTCGATTTGGGTTAATATTTAAAATTTTGATTTGGGTTTTAGGCTATATGTTTTTCACGTGTGTTGTATTTGATTTGTTTCGTGACAAAGAAGATGTACTTGTAGAGTTGTAGTTGGCGTTGATGATAATGGCGTCGACAACAGTTTGTGGTGTTGGTAATGTTTCTTTTATGTACAAGTTTATCACTCTATAAGTATGTGATTTGAAATAAAAAGAGTGCAGAGTACTAGAAGCTTTTTGTAATTTTCCATAATTAACTACACTTTTAGCATACTACATTCCAGAGTTTTACATAAATATATACTTTATAAAGCTTTATACAATTTTATATATTTTTTAAGTTGCAAACTATTTACTAAAGCTTAAACATAGCCAACAATCATATATATTAAAGCTTCCTAATCAAAACTAATAAAAAAAGAAGTGAAAATGGTAACCCGATAATTTCTAAATTTTTAGCTATTACAAACAAAGGCGAGCCAGAAATATGTTTAAGTGCTTCGTAGTAACAACTTATTATTGGCCAGAGGCATCCGAGCACTCTAAACCAATGGTAAAATTATTTAAGCGAAGAGCAAGCATCTTAAAGAAATGCGTACATGATCATACAGTCTGGATCAGAGCACCGTCTTCATCCATGACATCACATTATTTTCACAAAACACCAGCGATCATCTTAAATGTCCGAGTAAACATTCTACCGCAAATTTTAACATTATGCACTTTACAATTCCAGCACCAAGTTACCACAAGGTACTAATGTACGGGATACAAAATTTAGCACTTTCATATTTCATTTAAAATTAGCACATGAAGTAAATGTTAACCAGTTCTGCTAAGTAAGAAGCCAATATAGCCAGAGCCATAATGTAAAACGACCAAGGCAAACTTAATATGGAAACAGTGAAATCAAAAATGCAGCAAACAAGTTCAAATGATGACAGCAAAACTTATGTCGCGAGTATTCCACAATCAAAACCAAGATAATATAACTTACAGAAATGTTTTGCTAAGATTACTAAAATCATAGGAAAAATTGTATTAGAACTCAAAGGCAAAGATCCGCATTGCAGTTGAAAAGATACAAGAAAATCTAAAACCCAGTCAACTATCAATTATAACCAAGTTGAAGAAAACCGTCTAGACACCAGCAATAACTAGCCTCTTTCTTCTTGCTCTACAACATTAAACTGAAACACAAAAGGTTTTCGTAAATTAATACATAAATGCAAAGAAAATAATCAAGAAACATCATAAGTTCCAGGACAAGATGTAAAAAAGCCATCAATTTATCCTTAAACTAGAAACTTCTCGATTACAGATTGTAATTTCATTTACATGTAATAATTTGCCAGAACAAAATATTTTAATATTAAATCAAAATAGTTTTAATAAACAAACGAAATATGATTTTCTTTAAATAATAACACGTACATTCTGAATTTGTAATATATATTACTATCGATAACAATAACTTGCACAGCTAGATTTAATATGAAAAAACATTGCAGCCAACAAACAACCAAACAATAACTTCTAGCAATTGTTAAACAGTCAAATAACTATAGCCTAAAGTCGAAAAATAACATATCTAATCCAAATTAATAATAAAACAGCTAACTAATGTATCAAAAATAAAACTAAAATGATTTAAGCATAACAATACCTTAAATGTTGCTTGGGTACATGAAGACTCTGACCCTAGATCCCTACAACACATAACAAGAAACATAAATCAATAAAACTATAAAACAAAAAACCATAAAACTGTAAAAAAAAAAAAGATAAAAAATAATTACCATGGATTTAGGAGGGAGATTAGAGGTAAACTTAGCCCTAACAATACCAGTATTACCATGAGGCCTAGTTACCTTTCCCCAAATACACCGATAATGAGATCCATTTTTCTTCACTTTAGCTTTGTACACGTAAGCCATACGTTTTCCTTGGTACCATGACACCTCATCTTTCGTGTTCACTCCTTCGATTTGTACCAATGATGTGTTTGGGTACTGGTTTGATTTTGACCTAAAAAACATTTTCATATTAAAAAACATTAATCTTGAAAAATTGAATAAAAACATATACCTTTTGTAACCAAGAATGGTTCCTCGGGTGTACAATCTGACGCGTTCTCCTTGACGGCCTTTCACCATTTTCTTTTTTATTTGGAGGAGATGTGCCGGTGATGATGAAAGTGTAAACCCTAGTGATAGATACAGAATCATTGTTTATATATGTCATGGTTAAATGGGCTTTTGGTTTAGGGTTTCTAGATTTTAGTTATGGGCTAATGTTGTTATATGGCCTAATTGTTATGTAGACTTCTTAAAAGAAAGACTAGGAAGGGGTGTGTATGGTCCGGGTTGGTCAGTTTTAGCATAAATTCAAATTTAAACCGAAATTTTAATTTTGGGTTTTTTTTTCGTGTTCGGTTTGGATTTTTTTCGATTCTTTGGCCCAAAAAAACAGACAAAATATAAGTTGATATGTTTTATAGTTGAATAAATAATAAACATTTTTTTGTAAGATAATAGAAACTTTCACTATACAAAAAGCCATATTTTTCATTTTTTTGGAGTAATTATGAGAAATGTATTTAGTTGTTCATTTTTTAAAAATACTTATGAAAAATGTTGTTAATTGTTAATATGTATGACATGAAATTACAAACATCATTATATAATTCCTAATAACTCCTAATATTTGATAACTTATGACACTATTCACAAGCCAACACTACCAATTAGATTATCTGGTTTAGCTTAGCTTGGGTTGGGCGGAGCGGGGCGAGGCGGGTCGGCACGTTCGGGTCGGGTATGAATATAATAATATATATGTATTTTTTATTTTTTTATTTTTATTTATAGACAATTTTTGGATTTTTATTTATTTTGGGTTTAAGTCTACTTTTATAGAAAAAAAAACTCCAACATTTGACAACTCATGGCACTATTCACAAACCAACATCACCAATCAGGTGGGCTGGCTTGGATCGGGTCGGACGGGGTGTGGCGGGTCTACCTGTTCGGATCGGGTATGAATATAATATATATATATATATATATATATATATATATATATATATATATATATATATATATATATATATATATATATATATATATATATATATATATATATATATATATATATATATATATATATATATAGTGAATGGTTCATGCGAGAACTTTTTTTTTTTGCGAGAACTGAGAGAACTTTTACAAAAACTGTTAAATCACGTTTCACTTTGTTCATTCACATCCAACTCTTTTGGAGATTAATAATCAAGTAAATATAAACGTAAAAAACTAAAAAAAATTCATATAAAATAACGTAAAAGAATTTCGTTCATATATGAACTCATTTTTTGAAAAAAAAAACGTTCACATGTGAAAACTTCTAAATACGCGTGATTTCATATAATTTTTTTAATTTTTCATTTATGTTTTTGTTAGATTTTTAACATTCAATAGTTTTTATATGTTAATGGACATAATTACATGTTAATTGACATTTTTTTAAAGAGTTCTTGCAGAAATAGGAGTTCTCGCATTAATCAGTCCATATATATATATATATATATATATATATATATATATATATATATATATATATATATATATATATATATATATATATATATATATATATATATATATATATATATATATATATATATGTCGTTTTATTTTTTTACAATTTTTGGTTTTTATTTATTTATTTTGGGTTTAAGTTTGCTTTTATAGAAAAAAAAGATGTTTTTTCGATTGTGTTTTTTAAGAATGTTTACGACTACTATTTACTTTTGTATTATGCTTCGTTTATATGACTTCAAACGAGACCCCCCGCCACAACGCGCGGATGAACCTCCTCGTAAATATCAAAGTGTAAATGAAAATCTTTTGTTGAGAATTTGCTAAATGCTATAGTGCAAATTAAAGTGTAAAGTTTATCTATAACTTGAAATTAAATAACTAATATGACCATTATAACTATGTTATGAAAATTTTAAGATATAAAAATAAATGTTTTATAATAAGGTAAATAGTCCGGATCGGTTCTAAAAGGTCCGGTTTTTATGTAAAACCCAAACCAAATCGAACAAAAAAATCCGGTTTTTAAAATAAAAACCTAAACCGTCGGTTTTTTGCATCGGTCCAGATTTTCGGTTTTGTTTTTTCGTTTTTTTCGGTTTTTGGTTCGATTTTTGCTCACCCATAGCATGTAATGTGGATTTTGTAACGGATCAAAATTTATTGTGTCGAGTAATTTATTTCAAATATTGGTCAAAGTCTTCAAGAGTCAACTTGAGCGAAATTGTTATTTGAATTCATATGTTATATTTAAGTGTGTATTTAGTCATAGTTTATCCTTTAGCAGCTAACTATTATATCCTTGTGTTGAGCCTAAATTGGCTCAATTCTATTGTATACCTTTGGCTATATTAGCCGTCTATCATCAATGGATTATAGGTGAAAACCGGTAACCGGTTTTTTTCGATCCGGAAGCAAAACCGAAACCGGTTTTTTGATAAATCGGTTTTCAAATAACCGACACCAGGTATAGGAAACCGAACTGGTTACCACCGGTTAAATATTTTAGTGGAAATCGGGTTTTTTCGGTTTTTAAACCGGTTAAAACTGGGTTTTTTTAATAGATCCGTTAGAAAAAGTTAGTTACCGTTAGAAAGAGCCATTAGTGACCGCTAGGAGCGCTTTTTTCACTTTTTTTTGAGTTTTTTGGCACCTCTAAGTTGCCTATAAATACTTCTACTAGTTTATGTTGAAATCACACCAAAAGCTCAAGTATTCTTCTCTCTAAATCACCAAAAACTCGCATTTTCGCTATATATATAGTTTTTTTTTTCTTCCGAAAACACACAATCACAACTATTCTTCTCTCATTCTTCTCTCAAAATATTCAATTAACAATTAATAATATGTCATTAATTCAATTTACTTTCTTAACAATATCAATTATATCTAATTATGTCCACAAAGTTATCCATGTAACTTTATAAACATAATTTGCTTAAAAGGTAAACATGGCAAAAAGGTAACTAAACATCAAAATTTGCGTTTTAGGTTTTAGTTTCTAATTAACTTTTAATTGTAAAAACAACGTTTTTTTTATAAACTTGCCCGATGCGTCGCAGTGGATGGTCATTGCGGCGCAGTGAAGCTTCATATTACTGTTCCTTAGTTTTAAACCAAACCTTAATCCCCCCCCCCCCCCCACCACACACACACACACATATATTTTTGATGTTTTTAATCCAAAATAAAAATTAACCTATGTTTTGGCTGATACTACTAAAGGTGTACAACTTGAATCATATTGTCAAACAATACATGGCAGCAGAAAATAAGATCACATAAGAATAATTAAATCGGATTAAAGTCATACATTTATGTCTTGAATTAATAACAAATAAGCGATAGATCTAAGTGTAAGATCTATTCCACGTTACGTATGCGACACCTTCTTTAGCAACAGACTTGTATGTTAGTACACGTTTTGATTCAATCAACCAATTGACAATCTTTTCCTATGCTTGGAAACCGAAAACCGAATACCCCTTTAGGGTTTCAACCGATCGGACCAAAGGGAAGGGAGTAGATCGATTTCTAGCACACCAAGACAATAAACCTAAGGTTTATTATATATGTGATATTTACTTAGAGCACAAGTTATATTATATTTAGGAAACCTCCATACTTACATAATACATCCTCCCATTTATTAATTATTACAATTAACTCATTTAATTAATAATTAGCAAATAATAAACGTATAGTCGTATCTAAATGTCGATGCGTGCGTTCCCGTAGGCTCACACATTTACGGACACGTATTTGCTAAAACTATTCAAATACCAACATCCGGCAATTCCTAATTTCTCATATAGTCCATCTGTTTCAAATGTCTTGAAACTAAAAACGGTCAAAATAAAATAAGTACAATTAATGTATTTTTATTATAAATACATATTTTGACTTTGTATTAAAGACATCGATTGAGCAAAATAAAATTTACTATATTTTAACTATTTACTTTTAAAAACATAACAATAGTTTTATAATAAACATAAATAAAAAATGAACAATTTAAAAGAACAAAAGGAATATATAATATAATTAATCATTAAGTTTGTATGATTAGTTAATATTGATTATTCTGTTAACAAAAATCTTAATATATGACATAACACCCAACAAGAATTAATTGAATATAAAATGTTAAAATATATGTAATGGTTTATTTTCTAAGTCAATCAAAGGCTAGTTCAAAGGCTAGTTGCTAAATTTGCTAAGTTTACATGTTACCTATTTATTTTATATATCATCATTGTTATTAATAATAATAATAATAATAATAATAATAATAATAATGTATACATGTTATTACTAGTTTGTGCTTATTGGGATGTACTTATATACAGACTAAACATGAAATCGGATTATTGACACCTATTTATTTTTTCGTAATCCATATTGATATCTATACACTAATTTAATTATTTTTTTTCTTACATCTATATCTATATTTTTTGGATAAAGCAAATAAATAATGTTCATTGGATAATAACAAAAAACCATGAACATGAATATATACGATAAGTAGTAATAGATTTATTGACTTTGAGTTCGACCAACAAAAATCTATGAAAACGTGCATAACATGATTAAGGTATATGTTTAAGCTAATTAACGAACTCAAAATCTCAATCACAACACGTGTCACCGTCACATCCTATAATTAAACCGCCAAACTAATTAACATGCAAGTGTCGATGGCCGTTCCACCGCTTCTATCATACTATCGCCGGCACTTCCTAATTTCCCACAAATTAATAATTAAGTAATTTATATGAATAGTTAATGTTGATTAGTGTGTTAACAATAACATTATTATATGACATAACACCCAATAGTTATTTATTATAACAATAATTAAATGACTAGATAATGGTTTATTTTCTAAGTCACTAAAATGCTAGTGGCTAAATTCGCTAAGTTGACTTGTCACCGATTTAGTTATGCATCGTTATCATTATTAGACCGCTAATTAATGTTTAAAGAAACTCGTATGATATGTATATAATCTTAGGTTTATTTTTCAAACTTTACTTTGAAGCATAAATCTTCTAAGTACATTTGTTAATGATGTTGATTAACAAGAATTAATTGAATATAAAAGTGAAAAGGTTGGCATAGAAGATAAAATCTAAAGTTATGATCGACTTGCCAAGAAAATCTTGCACAAATAAATCATTGGTGTATATATATTTTAATCAATAATTGGACAGAAAATATATTTTACATGATTTAGATTCATGATCTTATAAGCTTGTCACTTTAATCTAATGAGAAAATAGAAATATCATTTTATTTTTTGACTAAGTTTTATATAAATTGTTTTCAAGAAAAGGAGTGACTAGTGAGCGTGCGGACACGACATACGACCAAGAGTTTGACGTTAGGAAAACGGTAACGGTCGGCAGGTATTGTTTCATTTTCAATATCTTTGCCCCCTCACTTTACATCAAAGTCACTTCCCCCATTTAGTATTTCTTACAATATTAAAACACATATACACCTCTTATTCCTTTCTCTCTAACTTTCTTTCTCTAAATCTAAGGCACTATGAGGACCTTGTGTCCGAACTTGGATAACGAAGATGGTCTTGAAACGGTTCTTGAAGTTCCCATACCGGAGGAGAGTTTTACTACCCCTAACGACACCATTCCTTGGCGGGCTATGAGAACGGTTTCTACACCCCATGCTACCGAATATGGTGGCAGGAATGCCGAGATTCAACTCTTGCTTGGTGTCATTGGAGCACCACTCATTCCTCTTCCCATCTCTTCTGGCCACCCCACCACCATCAAGCCAAACAATAATGACCCTATGGTAAGAAATTATATGATTATTGCGTTATCAAACTTTAAATAATTAATTGAGTGTTTGCATGAAACTTTTTATCTAATTAATTATGTTTAAATCCCAAAGCCAAAGTGACATAATTATTTGTAAATTTGACGTAACCTGAACTTGATTATAGGAGGCGTCAATGGCAAAATATATTGTGCAACAATATATAGCGGCGACGGGAGGAGAAAGGGCGTTGAATTCCGTTGATAGCATGTTTGCTGTGGGGAAGGTGAAGATGGTGGCATCCGAGTTTATAGCTGGAGACGGGATAAACATGAACTGTAACGGTTTGAGTCTTGGTGGTAGTGTGATGAAAATAAAGAGTGTGAAAAATGGTTGTGGTGAAATGGGTGGCTTTGTGCTGTGGCAAAAGAGGCCGGATCTTTGGTCTTTAGAATTGGTGGTTTCTGGTTGCAAAATCAGTGCAGGCAGCGACGGGAAAGTTGCGTGGAGGCAGACTCCATGGCATCAATCCCATGCGTCTCGTGGACCTCCTAGACCTCTTCGTCGCTCCCTACAGGTACTCTCCCGCATATCATTCAAGTAACTACTTACTAGTTATTAGTATCGATGTCATTATTTTAGAAATAAACTGATATTAAAAACTAAGTTAGAAACGGTTAATTAAAATATGTAGCAAGTTAAACTTCTACATTTAAAAAAAAAAAATTCAATTTATTTAATAGTTAAGCAAAAGTTGTTTAATTGGGTGGTATCTACCATCTAAATTGGGTGTGGGTGATGCACCAAAAAGGGTTGGTATAATTTGACTTTTAACAACTTTGAGTTCATGTTTACATCACCCTACAACCCGATGTGCCATCCATCCATTTTCCGTAAACAAGATATTTATTCTCGAGTTTTGTGGCTATATTTAAAAAGACCAGAAATGCATGAAAACGTCGTATAATGATAATAATTAATAACCGTCCCTAAAATTTATATAAGTGTCCCTACGTTTGGATACAACTCTTTTATATATTTCTAAACTTATTAAATATAGCATATTTATTATTCGTTATCTTACTATTCATTACACTAAACATTATTAACTATTTGAAATTGGCATAACTTTGTTAGGCTGTTTAGTAATATTAATAGTTTTCGAATGTTGACAGGGTCTTGATCCAAAATCGACAGCTAATTTGTTCACAAACTCTATTTGCACCGGAGAAAAGACGATAAATGGAGAAGATTGTTTTGTGTTGAAGCTTGAAGCAGAGCCTTCTGCTCTTAAAACAAGAAACAGCAACAACGTGGAGATCATAAACCACACTATTTGGGGGTATTTTAGTCAAAAATCAGGCCTTTTGCACCATCTTAAAGATTCACATTTAATTAGAATCAAATCCCTTGGAAATGACAATGTTTTTTGGGAAACAACTATGGAATCACTAATTCAAGATTATCAAGTCGTTGAGGGAATCAACATTGCTCATGGTGGCCGAACCACGGTTTCTTTGTTTCGGTCAGGTGAGAAGGAGAACCATTCAAGAACGAAAATGGAAGAGGTTTGGTCAATTGAGGAATTGGATTTTAACATAAAGGGTCTTTCGATGGATTGTTTCTTGCCACCTAGTGACTTAAAGAAAGTTTCTGACCACGAAGCCGGTGATGTTGTGTTCAGTGACACGAGGAGTGCTCGATTAGCCACCAAAAGTAGAGGTATTTATGCAAAGATCGGTGCTTCTAAGGTTGCGGATTTTGATCCTCAGACGTTCAAACAATATTAAAGGAAGCAAAGGTTTGCAATATTATTGACTTAACTTCTCTCGTCTCTTGTACATATAATGTTGTTGTGTAATACATATACAAAGTCGAAAGTATGTTTGAGCTTCTGAACTGCTCACATTCGACCTATGATACAAAAAGTTTTGTTGTTTTTTTTGCAATGTTGTATTGACATGAAAAAAATATTATTTTTGTTGATTATTATTTGTCGCCTTTATAAAGGGATTATCGACTAAACCATACTTTTGCAGTATGATGTGGATTATTGTTTTTTATTATAAGGATGATCATCGGGGAGTTTGTATCCAAAAAAACTAAAAGGATAGTTGTTATACTCTCTAGAATTCTTCTATCATTAGGGTCGCTTTTTTGAATTTTAACATCTTTTGCCCGAGGCGTCTAAAAACCCTGAGAGACACGTCCTGCCTATTTGCTTACATGAAAGTGAGCTAAAACGATAAAACGCTACTTTTAGCATGTAATATCCACAAGGAAAAAGAACGAAAGTGCTTTTATAAGTTGGTTTTGGACTAAAACTATTTGTTTGAAGCACTACATACTGATTATTTGCGTTTTCTTGACATAATAATATGAAAATCACTATCAAAACGCAACCTCAAACACACTACCGAAATTTGTGGGAAGATACAGAGTATATGTTAATAAAAGGTAAATATACCTTTTGGCTTGAAACCGATTGATGGTCTGATAAGCGTCTGATTGAAGTCTTTTCTTTCATACGTATGACTTCTAGAAAATATAGACTTCCTCATTATCATCATTGATGAATCTCAAATTATTGCCGTAATATCTATACATTATTTTCATCATAAAATATATTGTTTCAAGTTCATTCAAACGCAAGAATTTCTTTTGCACTTTCAGGCACTAACCATCAGTTCTTGCATCACGGTGTTTGGCCGATTTACTCTTTGAAACAGCTACGTAATAGTATGCAAAATTGTTTTAAGAGAAACTTGTTATATCACAAGACAAGTACAACATGATTTAAACTTAAAAGAATGCCTCTAAAAGTATGATAACACCAACTACATTCAATTTCTTTCTTCAAGGTCATCCGCATTTAGTGAATATTATTAGCATTATTATTGAAGGATACCCTTCGATTCTAGCTTCGACAACATAATGTATAAATCATTACCTTAACATTCTTATTGATTTCGTTTTCCTTCAACTAAAATGACAAAATGTAATTAACCAGATCCTCAAGTGATGAATATGAAGAACCACCTTTGTTTAGGCAAAGGTTTACTTTCTTCTTTAAATTCATGACTCTATTCCTCATTTCTAACCCGTCTTGATCGACCATTACTTTCTTTATTGCACATTCAATCTCCCCCCTTTCGAATCCATTTTCTAATTCCATCCCTATTTTCCAAACATCACTTACATATCTTGCATTTGGGGGTTGATCACCAAAAGATGGTGAACAAATCATGGGAACCCCCTCACAAATACTCTCAAGCGTCGAATTCCATCCATTATGAGTCCAAAAACCACCTGTGGCCGGATGAGCTAATACCTCATGTTGGGGAGCCCATTTCACGATATAACCTCTCCCCTCTACTATTTTCTCCAGAAACCCATCTGGCAGTGGTTCAAGCCACTCTGACCCTTCTACTAATCCCGGTCTAATCACCCATAAAAATGGTTGTTTGCTATTAGCCAAACCCCATGCCATCTCCAAGAACTCGGATTCCTCAACCCTAACTAAACTACCAAAACTAACATACAATACGGAGTTGGGTGGATGTTTATCTAACCATGATATGGATGTTTGGTCTTGTGCTAGGAGGCTACTTGATGATGCTGGGAAGTACTTGTGAAATGGTCCTATTAGGAAATGCGGGTTGGGTAAATCACGGCTAAGGGTCTTTAGTTCAAGTTCTTCGATCTCTTTGAATGTGTTCCATATTACCCCTCGTGCCAGTTTCGTTCCTTGGATCATGAGTTCAAGCACCTCACATGCACTTTCAGGGTCATTACAGAGGAACTTGGACAAGTCCTTAATTTTAAGTGGTTCAAGCCCCGCCACCAATGCTTCTGATCTCATTTCTACAATAAATATTGTCAACACCATTTAGATCATTTTATATTTTAATTATTTAGAAATTATCCGATATTTTTTTAACTTTATCGTACGACTATTTTGTACACAATTTAAGTTAATCTCGATCAAATTTCATGTAGTAATCAGTTAAATCATTTGGTGAGATAAGAAAAAAGAACAGCTTAATTCAAAAGAAGTTCTTTTAAAAAGGAAAATGACCCATCTAAAACAATTTGCATTGAAATGGCACTTTTAGTATTGATAAACAAAACTGTCCATCAATTTATAATGTTAACATCAAAATTTCTATACCACAAAACACGTACAAATCTTGTTGGCTTAAAACATACTAAAGTTGAGACACATTAGACTAATCAAACTACTATAACTTAATGCGCGTCAATATCTATAGAAGAAAAGATCCAATTGAACACTATACAACCCTTTCTCGTCCATTAAAAGTTGTGTTGTGATATATTACCATCAGAAAAATAATTTTTGCATGTTTGTTACCGGGACACTCTAAGCAATAATTCAATATTTTATAGTTTAATATAATTTAAAATTATTAAGTATGTTAATTCCTTCTACCCAATTCTCAGGGTTTTTCCATTAAACAAACAATTAATTAAAACCAATTTATTTACTAAAATGCATTTTTATTTGTTTAAATAGACGATTTATAGATAGTATAGAATATAGAATAATTCTTTTTTAGGATACATGATTATATCAACATTTAATGGGACTTTTTCTACAGAAGATCTAAACTACAATTTAAAATCAGGGCCGTATCGGGCGAACCGGGCTACCGCCCATGGCATCACACAGTAGGGACGTCAACCGGAATTCGCGCTATAACCCGGAGTTGCATGTTTGTTTTCATCTTTTCCGGTGACAATTTCTTCTTTTCCGACGAGTTAGTTATTGGCCTTTTTAGTTTACGTTGACAGCTACATATGATAAAAGTCATTTCTCATGTGTCTAATTTAGACGGTCTATATATATTTCGCTTATGTTAGGCCTAGTTACTAAACATACGTTATCAGAATTATTATCTGAATTAACAACTAAATAATTAATTTGAGCTTGAGTGAGAAAATAGGAAAGAAACCTTCATCGGATAACTCTCGGAAATAACCCATGTCACGTAAGATCGGAAAGGAAGCAAAAGAAACAAAAGCCGAGACACTACTAGTCCGGAGAACAATCCTCGGAAGTTTCAGCTCGTCAGCGACATTTTGAGTGGCAAACCACTGAGCATCTGTGATTAAGCATGCAACTCCATCATCATCCAACATGAACCGCTCCAAACACTCCTTTATCGGATGCACAAAACTTCTGTTAAGGTAATGCACAAAACGTATGACGTTTCCAACGTTGGAAATCGATTGGTTCTCTTCACATACACCGGGTATGGGTACGAAGTTGAAGTGTGGATAGTTTATGGGGTTTGGGGAATTAAATTGAGTATGGATAATAGTTATTGAAAAGCCTTTTGAGTGAAGTATGTTTGCAAGTTGAAGCATGGGGTTTATGTGACCTTGAAATGGCAATGGAAGCAACACTAACCGGTTTAGTTTCGCGGTGGTGTTGGTGTTGGTGATAGCCTTTGTAGTGTCCATTTGTATCTTAAGCTTGTTTTGATGTATGAGACACATTTGGAGATTTTTGTCATCCTATTTATGAGACTGCATTCTGAGATGTAATTTAATTTTGTTGTTTTTGGGGACCTATGATATAACATCCTCCCAACTATAAAGTAATTATTAGTTCGGGTAAACTCTGAATATATAGTTGGTATTTTAAAATTGAGTTTAACAAACTTTAAACATATATTATTTACTTTATATTAATTATTATTATCTTTTGTATTTAGAGAATCATCTTCATATTTTTAAAAAATTTATTCATGCCAAAGTTAGCATAGGGAGAAAAAGATGGTTGTAGTGATTGTCGGTGTTGGTCGTCTTCGTTGAACCTCGATTTAGATCCAATTACTAGAAAGTCATGAAATTACTTTAAATATGGTATGATAAGGAGTCTTTCAACGTGTTTTATTTTCATAAAGAAAACAAATTTTGTTTGGGACGTTATATAACAAAATAAAATTTGAAATATGATGAAGGTAGTGAACAAATTTATATCTCTATCTATAGCTATATCTATATCTATATATTAAATAAATCATTGTCTTTTATGTCACTTGTTATCATCACATCCTATCTCATCAATATTTTCCGGTCAAAAATATTTTCATTGACCCCCTTTGAGTATTGATAACTACATTATTTATACTTAATCCTTTTAAATATTGAGAATGTATTATTTTTTTAGCCATTTTCATTGTTTAAATTTTTCATAATTATTATCGGATCTATGTTTTTTAAGTAATAAAATTATGTTTTACCATTTTCATGGTTTAGATTTTCATTATTATTATTAGATGTATGTTTATTAAGTAATAGAAATAGAAATATTCCAAAATCTTTAATCAAATATCATGAAATTCTTAATTCAAATATCACGAAATTTTAAAAAGTAGCTTATGTTATAACATGGATAAATAACGTTTTATAGAAGTGATATTTTTGTTTGAGGTTTCTTGGTTAATAACCATTGGCCCAGTCAGGACACGTTGGTCCATGGCCCATCCTAAATTTTACCAAATTAAGTTTTATAGTATATATCGTTTATAGATGTCAGTCCATATTAGTCATCCAATACTACTCCTAAGTTGTGTTGCACAGAGTTTAAGTAGCCTCATAAGCTTTTTCTTAATTTATTGATTCATTTGTTTATTTTAGGTCTTTTTACTTTTACTTTTATTTTTAATAATAACTTGTTGAGCCGATAAATTGTTTCAACGTTGGTACCTCTCATTAAAAAGAAGCGTATGGGACAAGAGGGTCTCATGCCTCCAATAAAATTAGCCCAAGTCTTGTTATATTATAGCCTAATTCCGAAGGACTGAACCAAGCCTTGTCAATATTATAGCCCAATCACGAAGGCCTTAACAAAGCCAACTGCCAACTTCATTGATAGTGTATTTGGTCGATTTTGACCTTTTATCCAATTTGTCTGTACTGAAACAACTAATATTATATATAAGATAACTCAAACAAATAAATTTTTTGAATCCGTCCGTGTGTTATCACTTTTGATTTAGTTAACATTTGACCATATAATTTACTTATTTTAAAACTAGGTTATTATTCCGCGTAATAGGTTGTCGACGTAAATAAAAATTAAAAGTAAAATTTTAATAATTCAAAAATATTCATAAATCTTTAATTAGATATAACCATTACAAAACTAATTACAAAATGCAAATTAATTTTGAAACTAATTTATATAAACTTAATATTATAAGGGTTAAAATATTCATAAGTATTTAAACTAAATAGAATCCGACCTTTCATTCTATATAAGAAAAGAAAAAAAAAAGAAAAAAGTTAACTCTTGCTAAGATAAAAGTCAGAAAAGAAATACCATTTTTATTTTAATATAGCCCATAAAAACTGGTAACATTTATTTGATAATTACCGGACTTCTCGTGACAAAAAAGAAAAAAAAAATGAAATTCTCCGTACTAAACATGACAAATGTGGTATAGATAAATTAAAATTTTAATTAAAAGTAAAAATAGAAATAACTTTTAACACTCACAAATTAATATTATATTGTAAACTCAAAATTGTGTCATCATTTTGTTTTTGCCATCATTTATATGTAATGACAAAAAATACACACATGTATCTATTTAAAAACTTAAAAATCTATTAAGAACATGAAACATTAGGGAAAGAAAAAAGAAAACATATATGTTCCATCCGGTATTGATCGGTCTTGGTATGACTTAATATACGTGTTTATTGAGTCCCACTAGTCCGCCGAGTGTATTGCTTCATTTAGGCTCGGCCAAGAATATTGCTACATTTAGACAAATTTGTAGATTTATAAAAAAGTTTTTCGGTTTATGAAAATATATTTCTCTTAAAAGAGTGCATTTTGGTTAATTAACAAATAGTTTATGAAAGATTTAACTTTTTTTTTGTAAATAACCGTTGGAAAATACAAAATTACTCTTTTGACCTTAATGAAAGAAGCAAAGATTTTGGTATATGAAAAAGTTTTCTTTTTTAAAAGAAAAAGAGGAAATTGTAATAAAGTCAAGTCTTTTACTTTACTCAACGGTTTACTGCTGAGTTTCAAAATGTTAACACTTTCTTTGTCCAGGATTCACCCCTGGACTTTTGTTAAACTTACAAAGTTGCTCCCTTGTTAATGCCTAGGCGATATGATTATGTTTAAAAATGCAAAAACGAATTTAAATAACTAAAATTTGGAATTACAGTAAGGATACTCAAACGAAAAAATATTATTTAATAGCTCTATGAAAATTATACGTACACTTGTATTTTATATAACATAGCCCATGGGGTTATCAATACATAATTCCGACATGTATAATAATGTTCTATTTAAAAGCAATTATTTATAAATATATTGGTGGAATTTTAATGAATAAAAAGATGTTACTTTTAAGTATAATATAACTATACGTGTTTGAATTTTTTAAACATATAAACTAATGCCTATTCCTAAATTAATATATTTACAAAAACATGGATCAATTAACGAAAATTAAAAAGGGTAGCCGTTGTATGGTATGATAAGGTTTTGTAGTCCATATGGTTAATATACAAATCCTAATAATATAGCTTTTTATCTTAACTAAATTATTTAAGGTATTAAACTAGTTATAATAGGATCAGGTGCACCTGCTCCATCACGGAGCACTCTTAATCCGCCGCAAGCAGAGCTGATTGTTTTACTCAGTTTTATGGGACTTAACGGTTACTTGATTGTGATCCAAATACTTTAATTATATCTATTTATTTTTTCTTATTATTGTTTGGTTAAACAAATTATATTAGACTTTTGGTTGATAAGTAAATTATCAAACAATTTTGTTGATGTCTTAGAACATGTCGAAGTCCAAACTGATCAAACTTCTAATATGTCAAAAGCTAAGTACAAGCAAATCACTTGGATGCATTATACAGACCTATGCGCAAAAAGAGAAAAGAAAGAAAAAATGTTGTTTAAAGCGGTGTTACCGGTTCACGCTTGATAACTAGGAGGCATTGTGTATTCAGATGATGATGAGTCTGATCCCGATTTTGACTAGGATATTCGTATTAGATACCGGTTCTCTCTAATTTAATTCGGTCTCCTTATCTCTCTTCTCTGATTATTTTCGAAACCCTAAATCTCCTTTACGACAAATCTGCAAAACCTAATTCTCCAAACTCAAAACACCATGCCAGGGGACTACGCTTCTAGTTTCTATTTTGATAAAGCCTTCAACATAACCAACATAAAAGCCTACATACCCACCACACTTGATCTTGATGAACACAACTATACCCAATGGCGAAGGATGTTTGAGATGCATTGCATCACATACATGGTTGAGGGTTTTTTAGACGACACTACGCTTTCTAAAGGAGCGGTGATCGAAATTGGCGTAAACCTGACAATCTTGTCAAGATGTGGATCTATAATACCATAAGCAAAAACCTTCTCCAAATGGTCATGTCAAAAGGCGATGCTGCATGTCTACTTTGGAAAGCTCTCGAAGGATTGTTTCAAAGCAACAAGGATTCGAAAGTAATGCAACTACATGAAGAATTATACAAAACCCCTTGCGGTTATTATTATCATTCAACATATATATAGGAGATATACTAGAAACCTTAATGGAAATCCTAATGGACTCAAAAGCCCACATATCGGGTATGAACTACATCTAATAATTCCTAGATCTGAAGTCAAGTAAGAGGCACTTCTAGCTAGTTTTAAGAGGATAAGGATATGTTGTTTGTGGAGGATCGGAGTTGAAGCACTTTGCTATGTTTGAGTTAGGGTGTCGTTTTTACCCAAACCCGAATAGCCTACTCGACACAAATTGAGTTTAGATTAAACGGGTTAAATGGGTTAAACCCGAATAATGTCAAACTTATATGGGTACTGGTATGGGTATTTTTATTTATATTTGGATAACTCGGATAACCCGTTTAACTTAAACTCAATTTTTATAACTATTAGGTTATTAGTTATATCTTTACTAGTCACTCTCTGTCACAATTATTACTACTATACTTTTGGTACTAACGTTGTGTGATTTGGTCTATTCCATTAATATGAAAATCATGATGTAACTTCGAAAAAGTTACAAAACATTTACGTACTTTTATTGGTAAATAATAATAATAGTTGATATGTATAGATATATGTATAACTATAAGTAAATGTAAACATAAAAGTTGTTAGTCGTTTGGTATGTGTATGATTACGATAGTCCAAATTTTTTTTGTATTAGTCTGTTTAATATTTGGACGACAAACTAACATTAAAATCTAATTGATTGCAAGCTTTTTTATTATTATTAAAGAGATAAAATGGGTAAAATGGTCAAACTCGAATAAGCAGAATCCATTTAGCCCACATTGTTATCTAGGTATGAACATTTTTTGTTAAATCCGAATAACCCAATTCATATAACATGAAACCCATTAACCCGATCCAGTCAACCCCTAGTTTCATTAGTGAGTGAGTTAAGCTTCATTATTTTTGGTATATGGGTGTTCACGAGGAGGTTTGTTTGTTTGATAGTCCCATTTTTATTTTCCTGATGTGTTTTGTATGTCTAGTTTCTCGTTAGCTTATTAATATAATGGTTATGATGTCTTTTAACTAAAAATCTTATGGACTTATGGTATTTGTAATTTCGTTATTCTTTTATATAATTTTTAGATGAGTTATCGGTTATCTCTAAAATCGTTCTTCCAACATAGAACACTCCAAAAGTAAAAATAAAAATGATATGGAGTAAATGAGAACATCCTGACAAACACTATTGACCATTTCAAGAATACAAACGAGAAGTATTTCAAACGTCTCGAGGATCTAGCAACATCTAAATCGACATGTTATATATCCTATAAGAATAATTTAAACCCTTTGTTAATTTCTCAGCTACAATCAGTGATACCCATTTACATGGTCACAATATGAATTGTATTTCAAATACTCAATATATATATATATATATATATATATATATATATATATATATATATATATATACAAGAGCAGCTAAAGTGATACCCGATGGTCATGCAAGGCATATACATGCCTACCAGCCTTCCACGGACATCATCACCCGATTGTTTGGTGTACCGTACATGAAGGGCTTCAACTCGGTGGTATCTACCTCCTTGGACCTCGACGGTGGGGGTTAAATGATTTTAAATTTTTTCTTTCTTTCTTTCTTTTTATTTTCGTTATTTATATCTAATCAAACTTATGTTTTATATTATCCATGATACAAAATATACACATTATAATTAAGATGCACCTTAAACAATACGAACATAGAAAAAAACAATTTAAATATAGTTTTCACTTTTCCGTGATTTTGGAAACAATTATCTTTTTAGGGGTCTATTTGACATTATGTCAAATGAATAAAAGATCAAACAACATTGGGTGACGAGGTGTAGACCTTCTTCTTCTTCATGTTTTCTTCCGAAATTACAGGAGTACCCTCAATCTACATTCCACAATTTCCAATCCAAACTTTTTTCCTTTTCAAAATAGGTTTATAAAAAGAAATAAAAAACAACCTTTTTGATGGTTTGTCACAAAAACTTAAAAAGTTTAACGAGTTTAATGCTACCATAAAGAAACTACGAGACCGATTTGAAGTTAAAAGTATTAATTAGCTGTGATAGATTTTTTCCTTAATCTATACTATGTTATAAAGAATTTAAGTATTTTACTTAAAAGTTTAATTTTTAAAGTAATGTTGAATTATTAATATATTCTTATGTCAAATAATCAATAAATTTGAAAATTTAAACTAAACTTTGAAAACTTAAAATAAATTCGAGTCTATAAATGTCGCCTCTTTGGTGTTTGATTAAAAAATATATAATTGATGTTAAATATGAGAGCACAAACTAATATGTGGTTTTCATGTTTTCTTTTACAAGTCGGTGATAGGGATGAAGAATCAATCGACGGGATATCCGATGACATGACAATTTATGTACAATAAGAAAGATGAATCTAAATGCTTTAATTAATATAATATTTCCTTCAATTGCAAACAACACATATTCTTCATATTATAATATTTCTAGAGAAATATTATTAATAAAATATGAAAAGAAAATTTTTGACAAGCTTAATGATTATATGATTGACAAATTTCACGAAGAGGATAAAGTTTACAACAATAGACGAAGCCGAAGACGATCGCAACAACTTCTATCTGATAGAGCTTTTAAACTCACTTGTTATTAGTGATTTACCCCTCATAAACTTCAACTCAAAGTTGAATGCCTCATAATACTATTACGAAAATTCGATCCGTCAAATGGTTTATATAACGGAACATGATTGATGTCACACCCCGTCCGTGGCGGAAACGCAGTGGGTGACATAAGGACGATCGATGATAAAAATACATATCCTAAGGATTTTTAATGTTAATTGTTTTTTCGAAAAGGACGATTCGTCATAAAGTGATCAACCAAAAGGACAATTTACGACATTCTCTCAAAAAAATACTTATAATTTATTCTCACAAGATCTTTTATATCACCTTTTTACACTCAAATACATGAATGCACATTATCGTATATGACTAGTACGTCTAGGGCGGACTTAGGGGTGTCGATTGTATCCCGAGCTATCAAGAGATTCAAAATTTGATGAATATTGTTAATAAATGTGTATATATTTTCAAATTTGTAATTTTAACAATGGTACTACCGATTATGTAAAACTTGTATTTCGATGATATTTTTAAGTTTTATTATTAGACCGATCATTGAGCCACTCAATTTTACATTATGTGATATACATAAAACGAAAATATGTCATATCTATCGTTGAGATAAGTCACCACAGTTATAACGGCCCAATTATAACAACTGATAATCATAGTATTATCAAACAAAACCAAAAGATATGTGTCTGGTTCGACTCCTTAAACTTAATCCACAACACAAAGTCGAAATTTACCGTTAGACATTAAAGTTATCACTATCAAATTTTCAAAATCTACGTATAGAAAGTTAAAAACATCAATATCTCAATAAAATCCATCAAATACAACAAAACAATCCTCATGATCAAAAATCAAAATGTTCTCAAACGGCACGTAGAAGATTGTATTTGTATTGTTCTACTTTGTCTTCTTGTATGTAAAAAAATAAAATAATGAAACATGTCTACTAAATAAATACACACTTAAACAGGTATATTATTATCCATCCTAACATTAATCAACTTTCTTATAGCTATTCAATAGACATTGTCCAAAATGTTTTTTATATATATATTTTTTTATTATAATTAAATTCAAATTTTGATATTAATTTTTTCTTTTTTAAATCTAAATAAATTAGAAACAAACAACAAAATTAAGTTGATATATTAAAAAGTTCATATTTGCATGTTTGTGTTTGAAACTAAAAAAAATTATTTTCATCGACGTATAAAACGTGAGAAAAATATATCCTGATATTTCTTAAATTTTTGTTTAACCTATTGGTTTTGTTTTTTTATATTATTTACAATAGAATCGTAAAAAAAAAAAATTCGGATCAATTCTATTAATTTGGTGTTTTTAATTTTTTTTTTAAGTAGTAATTATTAGCCGATAGTAATTTAAAATTATTAAAATAAATAATTTTGTATTTAATATGACATTCAATTATGTATAATTTTTAAATCTCATTGTTAAAAAGATTTTGATACTAACAAACACAAATATATCAAGGACTAAATTTGCCAAATCCTCATTCTTGATTTTGACATTTCCATCCCACCTACGGCTATATCTACCTTTTATTTATTTTAATTTCTTGATTCAAAACCATATAGACGTTGTTGGCATTTAGCTTTTTGCCTTTTTCCCCCTTTTAAAACCAATTTCATTTTTTTTTTATCCAAATTCAATTTCTTTCAAACTTTGCTAAATTTCAGCTAAATTTGAGCTAAATCTAGAGCAGAATTTACGCTTAATTTGTAATTAAATGATCCACATTATTATCAAGCAAAAACCCATATCTCAGATTTGATTTCTGTAAAATGAAGAATGAGGGATTTGATTCGTTAGATAGTAGTATTTGTAGCTCAAATTCAAATTCAAGTAATTTTGATGTTGAATCTAAAGAATGCTGTTCTTCCCCAAATCCACTTGGTTGGCCTATTCGAAAAGCTCAACTGATCGAAAAATCGGTTAATGTTTCCGTACATGATTCCAGTTTGATGAAACTAGATTCACAAATTTCAGGTTAGCACTTTTACTTTTACGGTTAATTTTGGCAGAGTAACCCCGACTCCGTGATTCTGTTTAAACCCGTAGACATTTTCAACCAAAGTCCACCTTGACGGGTCTAAATGGTTTTTTTTAGAGTTTTTGATAATTGACTTTATTTGACTTTTTTTTTATTTATAGAAATGGAGATGATGAAAGAAAGATTTGCTAAATTGTTGCTTGGTGAAGATATGTCTGGTAGTGGAAAAGGGGTGTGTTCAGCTTTAGCGATTTCGAATGCTATTACTAATCTTTGTGGTAATGTTTTTTTATAAATTTATTTGTAAATTTAATATGTTAAATTACTATGTTGTTTTTGGGTACTAATTTGTTGTAAATGTTTGTTTTAGCTACTGCATTTGGTCAGTTGTGGAGATTGGAACCGTTACAATCCGAAAAGAAACAAATATGGCAAAGAGAGATGGAATGCCTTCTTTGTGTAAGTGATCATATTGTTGAGCTGATACCGTCGTGGCAAACGTTTCCTGATGGAAGTAAACTCGAGGTCATGACTTGTAGACCTAGATCGGATATTTTTATTAACCTCCCAGCTCTAAAGAAACTAGACAACATGCTTCTGGTTTGTGTTCATCGTTTAGTACTTTTTCGCTTTAATGTTGTTAGATTTTTCAAAAACAGAATACTAATCATGTTCAAATTGTTATCATTTTTATAGGAAATACTAGATGGGTTCGTTGGCACGGAGTTCTGGTATGTGGATCAAGGGATAGTAGCTACAGAGACTGACGGGTCAGGCTCTTTTCGTAAACAACCTCAACGCCACCAGGATAAATGGTGGCTGCCGGTACCACGTGTCCCTTCTGGTGGTATTAAGGAAGACACCAGGAGACAGTTGACGCACAAACGGGAATGTGCTAATCAGATTTTAAAAGCAGCCATGGCAATCAACAGTGTTTCTTTGTCGGAAATGGAAGTTCCTGAATCATACTTCGAATCCCTCCCAAAGGTAACATAAATTTGAATTTTAACACTACTTTTGATTTGAATACTAATTTACAATCTTTTAATTCTTTTAGAACGGAAGAGCTTGTTTAGGAGACGTAATCTATCGCTATATAACTTCAGAGCAATTCTCACCAGAGTGTTTGTTAGATTGTCTTGATCTTTCATCTGAACACGTGGCTCTAGAGATTGCCAACCGGGTTGAGGCGGCAATCTACGTGTGGCGTAAAAGGGTTCACTCGAGACCTAATTTACCTAACCCAAATAGGTCTGCAGCTAAAGCCTCGTGGGACATGGTTAAGGACTTGATGGCTGATGGCTACAAGAGAGATTCACTAGCTGATCGAGCCGAAAGTCTCTTGCTTTGCTTGAAACATCGTTTTCCAGGTCTAACTCAAACCTCATTAGACATCAGCAAGATTCAACATAACAAGGTACTAATTTTATTGTTCACGGGTGTTTATTATTATTTTCGTGAGTGATAAACAGATTATTGATAATCTGGTATTTTGAATGTTTAGGATGTTGGGAAATCAATATTGGAGAGCTATTCTAGAGTTTTGGAGAGTTTATCATTCAACATCGTGGCACGTATTGATGATTTACTATACGTGGACGATTTAACTAGACAATCAGATAATCTTTCATCAACAGTCGATGTAACAGTTCACAAACGAGCTCCAGTCCCATGTATACCATCTTCAGGAACTCCATACAAATCTGCTTTCGCAACTCCAAAGTTTTCACCCGGACCCCTAGTAGTGGCCCCTTCAACAACAGACAGAACTCCATCATTAAATGGAAACAGCAACAAGCCTCCACGACGTGGTTTTGGGGTAAAACGTGCGTTGACAAGCTATCTAGCTGGTGAGACGAAAGGAAAGAGTAATAACTGTCAGTTACTTGAAGGTCCTCCTCCCAATTATCTTTCCACAAGAAATGGAGATATGCCCATTGCTCGTAGTAGCATTGACGGGCCAATGAGCCAGAAAGAGAACCAGAATCCGACAAGGATAACCACGATGGAACGATGATTGTTTATTAAGTTATAAGCTGTGTTGTGTTATATGTAGTTCAATTTTAATAGTTGATTATAGGTTTTACATGTTATATGTTAAACAAAGTGAGGATTATTTGCCCTCAGAGTTAGTTAACTTTATATTGTTATTCAAGATTGGGTTTTCTGTTTAGTCTATTCTTTTATCCACTTCAATTGGTGCAAATTTTATATGATTTTATAAAGTTAGGTTTATGGAAAATAAAAGATTGTAATCTAATATGTTTGGACTAAGTATTGTTATTCAAGATTGTGTTTACTTTCATTTTTATCTTTTACCGGGTCATTGTATTCTGTTTATATTCACTGGATATCATGTCCCAATCAGGTCATCGGAAAAACGCATCATCTATTATAACCGGTTACCAATCACACGTGTCACTACGCTTGAGTTGATCAGGTCATATGTTATGCAAGAGGACGCAGTTACACGAAGTAGTATCAAAGATTCGATATATTCTTTAACAAAAAGGTAACTCAAACCAAGGTAATGACAACACATATGGATCTCTCTTACTTACACCAGTGTCACTTGCTATTGGAAATCGGTTATAATAGGCAATGCGTATTTTCAATGACCTAATTAGGACAATATATAAATGTCTTAGGTAACCAGTTAAGCCAAACAACGTACAATGACTTGTAAGGGAGAAATATAAAAGTAGTAGTATATAATAGACAAATAATCCTAAAAAAAGAATAGTGAATATTTATATGTTTAAATTTAAATGTGATTATTTATTTGTATTGTATCTGAAATAATTGTATTTAAAACCCAAAACCGACTAAAAAAAACTAAAAACTCCTATATTCAAATTACTATAATAATGAATCGAAAAATAACAATAACAACCTTGTATTTTTAGGATCATTCTTTACAATGACATTTCTTACATTGACGAAGATATGACAAATTTAAGCATGCAATAACATTTTACCGTAAGATTAAAAGGTGATTAAGTTAATAGTGTTAGATTTATTTACCAATAGCTAGTGAAAAAAAGCATCATCAAGTCGTTGTAGTATAGTGGTAAGTATTCCCGCCTGTCACGCGGGTGACCCGGGTTCGATCCCCGGCAGCGGCGTTTAATATTTTTGATTCAAAATTTTGAAACTTAGTTTTTTTGGGTATTTTATTCCACGTGATGGGGCAGGTATAGTGTCACGGGCAGAGAATAATATTAGATTAATGGCGCGTGACGAAAGCACGCTCCTGCTTTCACAGTTTTACTGTGATTGGGAATTAACATTTCCAAGGTGCTAGCGCTATTTTCATTCAAAAAGCTTTCTATTTTTGTGTCTTCAAAGTATTTTCATTTCTTTCCAAAATTACTCTTTTTTTCAATCCCCAAAAATATTGAAAGCTACAAAATAAGAATGAAGAGTTAATTACATGGTTCGTCTCTATGGTTTGCACCATTTTTATCCGTCATCCCTATAACTTTTTTATTATACCACTAGTACTTAAGTTTGAAATTTGTTGCCTCCAGGGTAACTAAATTGGACGTGACATTAAAAGGGCCTATTACACATTTAAGCTTACATGCAAAACTTATCAAAAAATATATTGTTTTATTAAAAATTCTTCAAATCCATATAATTTTAATCATATTTATTAAACTAACTTTACAAATTTTTATCTATTCACATCTTTTTCTTTCATTAATCGTGTCTTTTAAAAATATAAGTTTTTTTGTCATCACTTGACATCTATCAAAGTCACTTTTTATAACTTCTTCATAATAAACAATGACCCCCTGCATTTTTGGGGATCACCTCTCCGTTGATGAATATATGACAAATCAAGCGTTGAAAAACATTTAAAACACAAAACGACATAGTTTTTAAAGAGTTTCGTATGTAAGCTTACATGTGTAACAACCTCATATTCACTTCCATTTATAACAAGATAATGAATTTTAAATGGAATATATGTTATGATTTCTTATATATATAGAATTATTTTTGTTCATTAAATATCAAATTAAAATAAGTAGTTAAACCATCGTTCTAAGGACGACGTTTGACACAATCCTTTATTAAAGAGACGATTCGAATTTACATGGAACATATAAATACAAATATGTACAACTATACATAGTAGGTGTTGGGATAGGGTAGTTATTACTCTAAGACGAACCATGCCTTCGTCCAGCTCTTCTACCGATAGGGATGAAGCATAGGAAACAGGAGTCACGGACGGACGAAGGGGTAACGGAGAGTCTCAGGAAGCAGGAACTTCGAAGAAGGTGCAACATTAATTATGGACAAGACAGAGTGATGACAGCATTTAATGAAGAAGAGCGTGGGAGACAAGACGCCGTCCACGCGCTTCTGCATTTAATGACTGTCATAGTCAGCTGACCGGTATGGAGGAAATGCAGCCACGTCGCTGACACGTATGAAGTGACGGATGAGACAGACCGGTCCTTAGGGATTACCCGAAGGGTAATGACCGAAGGCTTACTATATAAGGGCAAGTCCAAGGAATTGAGAGAGTCAGATTATTCTTGTAACATATTTATTTCTAATCATCTAATTTATTAGCTAGAACATTCCTTGTATTCAATACTCAATCATTTGTATCCTTGAATGCTTGGTAAATTTATATAATATCACACTGATTCTCTTACAGTGTCGCCCCTTCGTCTGGAGCCGGACGAAGGGTCAAACGTACGAAAATTTACTTTAACATTGGCGCCATCCGTGGGACCCTGTCGTTAATCAACGATAGATTCTGGGAGAACATGGAGAAAATGCCTTTAGATCGGCAAAAGGAAAGCCCAGCCCAGTTGGTTATCCGAGAATCTGTTGAAGACACAGGGCCACCCCCGACATTCACCTCAGAAGCGAAAGAGCTAACGAGCCTAGGTACACTGGAGCCTCCTAATCCTTACCTACCCAATGCGAATGCCAATCATAGAGGGAAGGAGGTGTTCACAACACCCACGAAAGGAATCGAACCAAGAAAATGTACACGCCTGATTAAGGACATAAAGGAGGGAACGCTACAAGGTAACAGGATCAACCGAAATGTTAACATGATAAAGAAAGACTTGTTGTCCCTAAAAAGAAAAGAGTCTGATCCTATATGGATGAACCAAGAAATAGCCTTTCCCCCTAAGAGCGAATGTTGCCCTACTTTGGATCCCATCATAGTGGAAGGGCAAATAGGTAACATCTCCCCCCCGAGTATGAGGCTTTGTTGGCAGGCCTACGAATAGCAATCAAAATGAAGATATTGGACCTCGAAGCAAGAGTGGACTCAGCACTCGTGGCTAATCAAGTGAAGGGGAATTTTGAGGCCAAGGACGAAAACATGGCCAAGTACAAGGCTTTAGTGGTTACCCTCGCGCAGAACTTCAGGTATTTTAACATTCGACAAATTCCAAGGGAGGAAAACGCAAAGGCTGATGCCGCTAGTAAAGTAGCATCGGTAGCTCACACGGAGAAAAAAAAGAAGATTTTGGTAGAGGTTTTGAATCGCAGAAGCACGGAAGTAGAGGTAGTGGGAGCGATAGTAGAAGACACTGATCCAAATTGGATGACCCCCATTATCCATTGCCTAAGGACAGGAGAGGAGCCCACTGACAAGAAAGAGGCGAGAAAGCTAAGAATGAAGCTCCCCATGTACGTGTTCGTCGAGGGAACACTATACAAAAAGGCTTTCCTCATGCCTTTGCTTAGATGTGTGGGTCCGAAGGAGGCCAACTATGTGATCAGAGAAGTCCACGAGGGGGCCTGCGGTATGCATTCGGGACCCCGAGCCGTAGTGTCCAAGATAATCAACCTAGGGTACTATTGGCCTTCCATGCATAGGGATGCCACCGAGGAGATACAGAAATGCCAAAGTTGTCAAAGATATGCTTCGGTACCAAGACATCCAAAGAATAACATGATCTCAGTCACGTCAGCTTGGCCCTTCCACCAGTGGGGCATAGACATTGTGGGACCTTTCCCAATTTCCCCCGGAGGGGTTAAATTCCTGCTGGTAGCCATAGATTACTTCACCAAGTGGGTGGAAGCTAAGCCGTTAGCCACTATTTCCGGAGCCCAGGTGAAGAAGTTTGTCTGGGAAAACATTGTATGCCGATTTGGTTTGCCAGGGATTATTATCTCGGATAACGGAAAGCAATTCGCGGACAACCCATTCAAAGAATGGTGCAAAGAGATGAGAATCCAACAGAACTTCACTTCAGTCGCTCACCCTCAGGCCAACGACCAAGTGGAGCGGGCAAATCGAAGTTTGGTCGAAGGGATAAAAACCAGGCTGGATAAAGAGGGGGGCAAATGGCTAGATCAGTTGTCACATGTGTTATGGGCACATCGAACCATGACGAAAACTTGTAACGGTGAGACACCTTTTAGCCTTGCCTACGGAACGGAAGCCATTATCCCAGCGGAAATTGGGATGCCAACGGCCAGAACAGGTACCCATCCTGCCGAAGAAAATGATAGGGAGCTTCGTCTCAATCTTGACTTAGTTGAAGAGAGAAGGGAAATCGCGACAATACGTGAGGAAAAATACAAGAGACAGGTAGAGGGATATTACAACAAACGGGTAAACCCCAAAGCCTTCAGAGTGGGAGAGTTGGTTCTTCGGAATAACGAAGCAAGTAGGCAGGAAGACACTGGTAAGCTAGGCCCAACTTGGGAAGGACCTTACAAGATCAAAAAGATCCTTGGAAATGGGTCCTATGAATTGGAAGGAACAGAAGGAAAGGCCATCCCACGAACATGGCATGGAGGTCTGCTGAGAAAATGTTACGTCTAGTATTGTAAAAGGAAAATTCCTTTATTATGATGTAATGATTGTAACCCTTGACATTATATAAAATGTATACCGACTCTCAAGAAGGGACGGAGATTTTCACATCCACTAGTCTGAACGCATATCCTAGTGAAGATATATATATAAAAAAAAAAGAGTCCAAGTACTCTTCTGGGAGGGACGCTTCCCAGCTTAATAAACACACACATATATGAAAAATAAAAGGAGAAGGAAGTAATCAACAGAAAGCTAAAAGGAAAATGCGTACATTGACGCTACCACGATTAAAAGTTATAATTACACAAACAAAGGTCTAAGGGATCAAATGACTCCCATAACAAAAACAGTTTAAACATAAACTAACAAAGGCTATTCAGCAATGGGAGCCGCTGGTTCGATCTTCAACAGGTCTTCCACCGAAAGATTGACATCCTGAACAAGGGCCTCCAGATAAGGAAAGGGAAGCTGCTTCAAGCGGTCAAGGGCCTCATCCAATTTGGCATCGGCCGCCGGATCAAAGTTGGGCGTACCTGACAGGGGAAGACTCCTTTGCGCCTGCCGAAAGCCATTGCGCACTCCAAGAGCATACCCAGCATTGGTATACAGAGTGGCAATTTCTCCGTACGGGGCGTTGAATTCATGACTTTGGTGGAGCTTCCCGACGAAGGCTTTTAGTCCATCCCTAAGTAACCACACCACCTTCTCACCTAGCTCATCCCTTTCAACCGAAAGTTTTCCATTCGTAACCTCTAGGGCAGAATTCTCGGCCACAAGCCTTAGATTTTCACGCTCAAGGGCAGCCTTTTCAGCAGCCAAGCTTTCAACCATCGCCTCTGCCGCGGCCTTTTCACCATCAAAAGCAGCCCTATCAGCTGCCAACCTTTCACCAGCTAAACTTACCTCGGCCTTCTCAGACAACAGTTCCTCATTCCGGGCTTCCAAACTTTTCACTTTTTCAATTAACCCCTCCCAATCAGCAAGGGGCAACGACTTCATCCCAGGATCCACAGGTGTCAAAGGTTGAACCTTCACAAGCTCGCTGTTGGTATGCTCCAGGTCACGAAGGTGCTTCTCCAAATCTTTAATTTTCCTCTGAGCTTTGAAAGACTTCTTTAGCTCGAGCCTGGCCCTTCGGAACTGAGCCCTAGCACGCCTCCGGAGTTTGACGCTCTCCTCCTCCAACTTTTCAATCTTAGCCTTCGCGGCTGACAGTCGTCCATCTTTCTTAACAAGGGACCTTTCAAACTTAGCGGCGGTACCACTGGAAGCCATGTAACGTCCACGGACTTCAGTACCAGCCACTGCCAACTGAGCAAGCAACACATTATAGTTATTGATCAAAGTCTCCTCCGGAAGACTCCTCCAACGATGAGCCTCAACGGGAGTGGCAAAGTGGTTCAGCATGTCCTGACAAACTTCGGGATCACTCATCCCACTACCACACTTTGCTTTCCACCCGGCCACATAAAGGGTGGACAAAGGATCTTCCTCATCGTTCGTTGAGTGGGGGGTAACAGAGCCTCCCGCCTCGATCAATGGAGTTTCCGCCGGTGCACTCTCTCCCTCGTCTATGTTTTTTCCACGATCACAGCGTGGAGTGGGTTCCCCTACCACAGGACCATCGGAAGAGGAAACAACAAGAGGATGGGAACCGGTAGCACGGAGAGAGGGTGGGACTTCCAAAGAGGGCGTCGCACTATGAGAGGGAGCATCTGTTACAGAAAAAAGAAATGTTAAGATTAAAAGAAAAGCAATCTTTCTCAAAAAAAAAAAAAAAAATAATAATAATAATAATAAGCATACCATCAGCAGGAACAAGCTTCCCTCGCTTGACCTTCAGGAGACCGGAACCCTTACCACGCTGCCTTTTGCGCGTCGATGGAGGAGCAGACGTACCCGGAGGGTCGACTACCAAAGCGGTCACACCGGGAATTAGGGTTTGAATTTTAACAGAAGGGAGCACGAAATCCCCAATTCCCCGCTCCAAAACACCTTTTACATTTTCCCCCAGGGCAACCAGAGGAAAAGATACCCCAGCCAAAGTCTCCAACTTCAAGTACTCCAGCAAAGAAAGAGCTGTTTACATCGAAAGGGATTCTCTTAAAAAAAAAAAAAAAAAAAAAGAAGAGAAAAAACAGAGAAAAAGGCCTTCAAGAAGGGAAACTTACGGCGGCCATTCAGGTGGATGGAGGGATCCATGTTCAGGGGAGTCCAGTTTCGGCTCAGACCACCTAGCACCAGCACCGACTCATCGTGAGTCCGGACGTGTATTTTGTTCAGAGAGATTAACCTGCAGCGCTCTACCTCTACATCGGTAAGAGGGGGAGCCGGATCAGAAATAGCGCCTTGCTGAGCAGGCCGCCAGGGAAGGAATACGGGGGCCACAGATCTGTCAATCCAAATAAACCTATCCTTCCACAATTTCAGACTGGTGGGCACGAAGCGAAAGCACTCCCACTCTTCATCATCCGTCGGTGGACGACGTTCGACAGTAAACCAATCCCCTGATCGAATTAATTTGAAAAAACTCCGCCATAAATTCAAGGTGGCAGGAAAGCCTAGGGCATGGCACAAAAGCTCAAAGTTGGTTACTCTCATAGCCCCTAAAGGATTAAACTGAGCAGGGCTCAACTGATAATACTCGATGACAGATAGGAAAAAACGGGTAAATGGGATACGAACATTGGCCGCGTCAAAATAACGAGTGTACATCGCTATTGCGTCTTCGGGACAGTCAGCAACGTTAGCGGCCGCCGCAGGATTACGAGCCTTCCACTCTGCTTTTAACCCATAATCCTTTATAAGGTCAATGAACGGACCGTGCTTCAAGTTACAGCGAGAAGTAAGCATATCAGCTTTTCCCATATCGGAAAAATGGGAAAAAGGAAAACAGCGAGCAATGACGGTTAATTTCAGGAAGGAGGAAAAAAGGGGAAAGGACGGTTAATTTCAAGAAGGAGGAAAAAAGGGGAAAATAACAGTTGATTTCGGGAGATAAAAAGGGGAAATGAAAATGGGATTATCATGGGATATTTATAGGAAAGTCAATAATCAGTCATTCCTCCCCGTCAAATCAGAAGAATTAATAACTAGCAGGCAATAATTACCTTTTAAATGTAAGTGGAACGTCAGACAATCATAGTCTAAGGAAGATTCGATCAGAAATAGGCCTCTACTTTCTCACTCACTTCCCTAGGCTAGGGGGGGAGATGTTGGGATAGGGTAGTTATTACTCTAAGACGAACCATGCCTTCGTCCAGCTCTTCTACCGATAGGGATGAAGCATAGGAAACAGGAGTCACGGACGGACGAAGGGGTAACGGAGAGTCTCAGGAAGCAGGAACTTCGAAGAAGGTGCAACATTAATTATGGACAAGACAGAGTGATGATAGCATTTAATGAAGAAGAGCGTGGGAGACAAGACGCCGTCCACGCGCTTCTGCATTTAATGACTGTCATAGTCAGCTGACCGGTATGGAGGAAATGCAGCCACGTCGCTGACACGTATGAAGTGACGGATGAGACAGACCGGTCCTTAGGGATTACCCGAAGGGTAATGACCGAAGGCTTACTATATAAGGGCAAGTCCAAGGAATTGAGAGAGTCAGATTATTCTTGTAACATATTTATTTCTAATCATCTAATTTATTAGCTAGAACATTCCTTGTATTCAATACTCAATCATTTGTATCCTTGAATGCTTGGTAAATTTATATAATATCACACTGATTCTCTTACAGTGTCGCCCCTTCGTCTGGAGCCGGACGAAGGGTCAAACGTACGAAAATTTACTTTAACAGTAGGTAATTGATGTCTACGACACTTCAAACATACATCACCATGTCCGTAAAAATGCGAAAAGCACTCTAAATTTTGAGTTAAACACTAGAAATATATATTATATTTTAAATCAAAATTTTTATTCCTTATAAAAAAACTCTGAATTCTATTTAAACAATAATTTAGGAACGAGTTTTGATGAACTGGAAAATGATTTTAAAAGTGTCATAAACGTTGTTATATTAACCTTTCATTAGCAACTTAATATGAACCATGCTTAGGGGTGGGCATAGAAACCGAAAAACCGCATCGGAACCGAAAAATGAAATAATAGAACCGAAAACACCGAATGACAACCTTAGATCTCGGGTAGGGAATGTGTAGGGATGACAACCTTGGTAATAGAGAATGTGTAGGGATGACAACCTTAGATCTCGTGTTGTCGGGCTACCAAACTATGTAACTGAGTCGCGAATGTTGGGTCATCGGGCTCGAGTGACGGACCAAGTGTTGAGGCGCGGGTACCGGCATCACCGAGCACGAGTATCGGACACGATTGAAAACCAAACCAAACCGAGTTTGCTCTCACAAACCGTAAAACCAAACCGAAGGATTCCTAATTTCTAAAACCCGAAATTTTAAGTTTGGTTTCAATTTTATGCTCAAACCGAACAACACTCATCCCTACATACTCATGGTGGGAAGGGATGATAGATCTCCACATTATTTGGCTTAAACTTTTAATCAGAACAAAATAATCAATAAAAACAAAATTTAATAGATCAAAATGTAGAAAATCAAACAATTTTATAACTTAAAAGCAATTTTTATATATAACTTCTTCAAAAATGTTACATTTTTCAAATCCCGCTGATAATCAAGTGTATAAAATAGTTTATATAATTTCGATAATCAAGTGTTCTAATCCGCTGGACTTAGACAATGAAACGTCGAATACTAAGGCTACCCTGGCCACAATCACACACGGATCATTAAAGGATTGATTAATGTCTACTAAAATGACCCCTTAAGGCTAATGGGGTTGGTAAGATGAGGTTTTGTAATGATAAAAAGATGTCCACTTTGTTATATCATTGACAGATGCTCAAAGGACACCGGAAAACACAAACAATAGCAGAACGTTATTAGAATAACGTCGATGTGATCGTTGCATTTGAATTTCATCCTTATGCGTTACTCAGGGATACATCAAAGAATAACCAACAAATTTCTTTATGTAGCTTTGAACATATATATATGCTTCTATTTTTAAAGTGCATATAGAAGACTTGATATTACAAATTTATGACTAAAAAATGTATTCGCTAATATATTATTCGACACTCTTAAGTGTTTGTTTCTGCTAATTATTAAAACACATCTAGTCACATACCACACTTGTTGGTGCTTCCTCCTATAAAACCCAACGAATCTATCACTAATTATCCTCACACAAAAATGGCAACCGTAATGAAATTGTTACACTTGTTTGGTGGTTTTCTTGTTGTGCTTGTAATCATTGGACTAAGTGAAGTAAACGCTGCTGGTGAATGTGGCAAAGCAAATCCTGAAATGGAAGCCTTCAAACTAGCACCTTGTGCATCCGCTGCACAAGATGAGAACGCTTCAGTTTCTGGGCGTTGTTGCGCTCAAGTAAAGAAGCTAGGGAAGAATCCGAAATGTTTGTGTGCGGTTATGCTGTCAAATACTGCCAAAAGTTCTGGGAGTAAACCCGAGATTGCTATGACCATTCCAAAAAGATGCAATATTGCTGATCGCCCGGTTGGTTATCAATGTGGAGGTTAGTTTCCTTTATTTACTTATGGTTTCCCTTAGAGTTTGCAAAATGGTTGCGTTGAATAACGGGTCAAAACAGGTTTAGGTTAAGCCGGTAAAAAAAAAATTGTTCCAGGTCGAGTAAGGTTGATCCATAACACTTTACCCATTTTTTTTCTTTTCTTTTTATATATAGTTAGTGTGATTGGTATGATAATAAGAATTAATATTATTTTTTCATTAATAATTTAACTTTTTGAATAATATGATTTAGGAGCTTAAATGCACTAAAACTACACTTTGGTACTCTAGACTCGTTTGACCTATTTGACCTATTTGACCCGTTTACTTTTTTAACTAACTTTTTTATTTTCATTGTTACAGAAAAAACATAATCCAAAAATACTTATACATAAGTAAATAAGTTGAATTTGACATTTTTCGGATTGTTGGAGAGCGACTTATTTGAACATTTTGTTTTGCAGCTTATACATTGCCGTGAAGGGTGCTGGTTTTGATAGGTGCCGGTTTCAGTGATGTGTGTTGTAATGTTGTATGGATGAGTTTGAGATTCTGCTTTTAATAAATAAATCCCATGTTCTTCGGTTATTCTATGTCATTTGTCGACTTTTATATGGCTTTACTACAAATTGTAACGAATATGGAGTCTAATTCTTCATCTGACTCTAATCTGGAACTTTGCCATTTTCACATTCATAATCCAGTAATTTAAAATTCAAAATCAGATTAAACAAGTGAAACTAGTGACGGTTACACACGTCACAGCTCTTGTCAAAAAGGGCTTTTAAGAAGACCTTTGTAATTCAATAATACTCTTTGATTAAGCTCAAAATAAACAACTGAAGTGGCTAAAAACACTAATGGTTAAAGACATAATTCAATTATGTATTACTATTTATTTTTATATTTTTATTTTAGACTACAAAAGATTACAAAAAGAGGGGATTAAAATCGTTTAAGTCCTTGAAAAATTGATTACTCATTATCTTTCCATATTCTATACCTCCATGCATCTATAACAATAGCCGTGATGAAGACCAGGGTTTCAGTAGTATAGAGATCCTGTAGAAACAAAGAAACAACACATTTAATCACGTTTCGAGGAAATATTACCAACACCTTTGGAGTATGTCGTTCGACAAAGTTTAAGTGACTCATTTAATAAAAAAAAGATAGAATAATCTTGAATTGAAGTTAATATTATAATTTAGAGTTAATTACATGGGTAGTTCTTATGGTTTGCATAAACTGTACCAGTGATCCTTATAACTTTTTTATTACATCACTCATCCCTAAGTTGGAATTTTGTTGCCTCGCAAGTCCCTATTTTGGATGTGACGTTAAGTAATCTCACGTGGGTGACATGTGATGGTATATTTGTCCTTTTAACACTCTCTCTCCAATATAATGTCCTCATTCCCCCAAAATCCCCAAAACCCCTGTCAGAAAAGTCGATCAAAATTCTCTCCCCTAAAATCACAACCTTAAATTTCGAAATCATTTTTACTATGTTGAATCGTAAAAGAAATGGTAAGAATTTCGCTCCATTTTGCTTGTACAAACGCATTAGTGTTTTCCAATTTTTAAATTTTTTTATGTTTTAATTTTTATTTTTGCAGTGGTTAGTCTTGTGGCTCCAAGTTCTGTATTTAGAATGAAAGTATACTATCGTGGGACATTTACGAGGTACCCTGGAAGGAGGTATGTAGGTGGTTCCGAAACTCCTGAATTTACAGTAGATTTTGACGAATTCTTAGTTCATGAGTTGGATAGTGTGGTAAAAGATTGTGGTTTTTATGATGGGAACCCAATTTATTACCATTTCCTCATACCTGGTTCGGATTTAGATTGTGGCCTTAAGGCTTTGGGTAATGATGAAGATGTCAATTTTTTAGGCAAATATGTTCGTTTAGGTCTTACAATTAGTTTGTATATTGAACATGGTATGACAAAATTAGACACTTACTTTAACTCACCATCATCATCTAAGGTTGTAACAGAAGATGTATCAGAAGTTGTAAGTTGTAAAACAGACTAGAAAAAAATCAAGTGGTAGGAGATTAATGTTAGAATGGACTGAAACAGAGGGTAATGTGGCTAATGAAACAGAGGGTAATGTTGCTAATGAAACAGAGGGTAATGTGGCTAATGAAACAATGGGTAATGTGGATGAAACAGTGGGTAAATGGGAGTTTGAAACAGAGTTGGATGTGAATATGAATGAGCCTCCACCAGTTAATGAAACACAAGCTAGTGTAGTGGAAAATTAAAAGATATGAAATACAATCACAAGAAACATTTCCCAAGAAATTAACAAATACAACTTCATTCTCCTGTTTTGAGCTTGCAATTCGACCACAGAAGCTTCAAGCATGTTCCTTGACCTCAATAAACAAGGAATTGTCTGGACAACACGACGACACATGGGTGGATCAACCCAACCAATGAACGGGCATGTTGGTACATGTTGGGAACAACCATAAAAACGGCGACCTGGATTTACAGGATTTACAGCATTGCACGATGTTCGTATCACTGCTTCTCTTCCACAAGAACATACAACCATGACGAATTTTAGGGTTTTGGGGATTTTGGTGAAAGAGAAATAGAGTGGGTAAAGAGAGAATTAATTTGGGGTTTTGGGGATTTTGGGGGGAGAGTGAAATGGGAGAGAAAGTGTTAAAAGGACAAATATAACGGTTGTCTTAACGTCACATCCAAAATAAGGACTTGCCAGGCAACAAAATTCAAACTTAAGGATGAGTGGTGTAAAATAAAAAAATTATAGGAATGACTGGTGCAATTTATGCAAACCATAGGGACAATCCATGTAATTAACTCTATAATTTATTTATTTTAAACTTTAATTAAGAAGAAACAATACCTTCCCACCAATTTCCTCTTGAAGCAGTGCTTCCATTAAGGCCTTCATCGCCTCCGCCTTTTTTAAACTAACAGCAAAAATCCAATCAAGAAACACTGTAAGTTCCAACTTATAACATTGTTCTTTCTATACATTGACAGATGGGAAATACTCACGCTACGCGGATTAGAGCAAGTGTTGTGGCTTGCTGTAGGATAAACATCTTGACCACCATAATAGATGGATGAACTCAAATAGCTTGGTTCTGTGGTTTCTACTTGGTAAACTGGATTACTCTCCTTTTGACCATTGATTCTTTGTGTTTTGCAATCTATTTCCAATAAAGGAAAGTTCATTAAACCGATACACATATTCCATATATGAATTAAGCTAATTAAAGCTACGATGAAAAAATCGTTACCAACCTGTTAAATATTTGGGACTTCTACAATCCTGTTTATTCGATGATCGTGTGTAGTTACTATAAGATGAGTCTTTTCCTAGTCCCTGATATATAGAAAGAGTAATATTGATTAATAAATAAACAAGTAAAAACAATTTAAGCAAACATTTAAGTATTCAAATTTTAAGCAGCAATTGCATCATGTTATTAAATGCATGAAAAGGAATATGCATATAAATAACCGAGTGATTTACTGGATCCAAAATCATAATGGCATATAGTACCATGGAAGAAGGGCCAAAAACGAAGCCAAAGTGACCAGACGAGGAGATGGTGCCTTCCTTAGGACCAAAGAGAGTTTCGGTAAACGATGAAGAAGATGAACCTCCCGATTGGTACTTCATGCTCTCCATTTTCACTTAATTATTTCTCTCTTGCCGATACAAAATGTAGGAAAGTAGTATCAAAATTCTGCACCAATTCGCTACAAACAAAGCAAAACTACGTGGATGATAGAAATCAGTATATATGAACGATGCAGTTTGAGCTACGGAGAAACAGAATGGAAGAAATGGATGGTAGTTGGATTGTGGTTTGATGTAAAGTAACTCAAACGGCTTTTTATATTTATATAGAAGCCTATAGAAAGTACAGGATTTTAGATACTCGAGCTGATTATATACTAACAATAAGTGAAATCCGTTTTTTCTTTATTCGAAAGTACTATGTAGTGGATGGTTTTTTCAAACAACAAATCTTAGATCCAGTCAACTATAGAATCAAATGAATTTACCATTACATACACATTCCATATTCCGAATGATCATTGACCAATCTTGATATTTCTAATGAGTGGTGGAAAGAGTGACCTTAAAGTTTAAATTCCAAATCACCAATTTCTTGTCTTTCCCAATTTAATTGGGTTTCTTCATAATGTCCCGTCGTCTCCTACCAAAGTATTTGACCCCTTATGATCTGTAACGACGTATACCTTTTGCAAGACATATGTAGGCACCTTTGTTATGTAAACGAGATTGAAAATAAGTATACGTTTTCAAGAAAAAGACCGAAGCTTTAAAATGACAGAGAAAGAGAACTCATATCTCAAAATAGGTTTAAGAAAACCTCATGTTTGATAAGTTTAATACGCATTTACCTAAGATAATCTATTAAACATAGTAGTAAGTTATATCTTCCATCATGCGTTCAGAACTTATGATTCAATTGTGTCAAAAATTTGTTAGTCTCGATATTGTTATGGACTTGTGAGTGATCGGAGGCCATGAAGATTGATATGGATCGAAAAGCTGTAAAGGTAAACAAATATTCAACCATAAACGCGTTGATTATTATTATTATTAGAGAAACTCGGTTTCTAAAAACTCTAACAATTGTTCTTCATTAATCTATACATCGGTATCACTATATATAGACTAGGATAATTAGTATACGTATTGGATTAGAATACGTATTGGATTTCAATTCTTATTAGTGGGTAATAAGAAACTCTCCATGTGAATGGGTCGACCCGCAGCCTAAAGCCCATGGACGATCCAACCATTCTCCAACAATCACCGCCTGAATGGTTGAAGCGGCAATTCTCCCAAACCGAGTAACGTTCTCATCTCACCAAACTTGACTCGTGCTAAGGCCTTCGTTAGAGGATCCGCTACTTGACTGGTTCCCGCTACGTGTTCGACTTCAACTTGCTCGTTTTCCACACGCTCACGAATGAAGTGATAACGAGTGTGAATGTGTTTGCTCCTTCCATGAAACACCGGATTTTTAGACAATGCAATTGCTTATTTGTTGTCTATACGAAGCAACACCTTTTGCTTCTCTAATCCGGTTACTTCCGCGAGTAACTCTCTTAGCCAAACTGCTTGACACGCCGCTGAAGTAGCTGCCATGAACTCGGCTTCACATGACGATAAGGCCACGGTATCTTGCTTTTGTGAACACCACGTGATAGGGGATTTTCCAAGAAAGAAAATATGACCAGCAGTGCTCCGACCATCATCCACGTCTACATTATGACTGTTGTCACTATAACCCAGAAGTTTCAACTTATCGCATGATTCTCTCGGACTTCGCATATAACGACTCACTATCCCGACGGAGTAAGCTAAGTCCGGACGAGTATGAAGAAGGTAGCGTAAGCACCCTACTACCCTCCGATAATGGGTGGCTTCAACTTCTTTTTCATCCGTGGCTTTCGATAATTTTAGTCCCGGTTCCATTGGACATTCTGTAGCATTGCATTCATTCATGCTCGTTTCTTTCAAGAATTTCATAGGAGTAAATTCACCGCCTCTATCCGTATGAAAGGTGTTTATTACTTGGCCGGTTGGGTTTTCGATTGACCTTTTAAATCTTTTGATTACTTCCCCTACGTCGCTTTTATGTTTCAACAAAAACGACCACATGTATCTCGAAAAGTCATCGATGAGAACTAATATATAAATATTAGCGGCTTGAGTGGGAGGCTCAATCGGTCCGCAAATATCTCCGTGTAAGACCTCGAGAATATTTTTCGACTTATACTTAGTTTTCTTCGGGAACGTGTGTTTATGTTGTTTGCCTATCACGCAAACTTCACAAACTTTATCTTGATGATTTAAATCCGGTACTCCGTTAGTCAACTTGTGCATCATCTTCACAGCGCCGAAGTTGATATGGCCGAGACGCTCATGCCACAACCAAGACTCATCATCACTTTTTGTTAGTAAACAAAGAGGTTTTCCAACGTTTAGTCGGGTTTTATAAAGACGATTTTCACTTCGCGGGACCTTCATGAGCAACTTTCCATTCCGATCTTTCATTGTCAAGAAATCACCATAAAGTCGGATATCACACCCGGATAACGTACACTGGCCGAGACTTATAACATTGCTTTGAAGTGATGGAATATAGTAAACATTTTTCATTATTTTCCGTTCTCCGTTTTTATCAACAAATAAAATCGATCCCTTCCCTTTTATGAGTACGCACGAGCCATCTCCAAATCTTACTCTTCCCGTTATACGTTCATTCAATTCTGAAAAATAAGAATATGTTCCGGTCATGTGATTGCTTGCGCCATTGTCGAGGTACCAAACATTGTCGTTGTCTTGGTTTGGTCCGGCTTTGGGAGGGACTATTTGTCTTCATTTAAAAACACAGTTTCTTGTTTCATCATAAAAAATATTCCTTCCTCGTGATTCTCACCTTCTTGAGTTTGATTAAGGTTCGCTTCCTGGTTACGCCATCGGTCCGGGCATCTCGACACAAAGTGTCCATACTTGTCACAATGGTAGCATTTAATTTGAGACATGTCTCGCTTCTCATTATTATTACTTTTTTCCTTTTCATCGCCTTGGTTATCATGTCTCTGGGTGTTACCTCTACCACGGCCACGTCCACCAACTCGTCCCCTTCCGTATGATCCACGTCCTCTGCCACGACCTGAGTCTTGATTTCGATTGGATTTTTCGGTTTTGGCATACATTAGCTTTTCACCGGAATCGGACGCATTATCAGTATCTTTTGTCCGTTCCTCGTAAGCTTTTAGCCTTCCAACAACATCTTCATATGAAACCGATTTTAAATCCAAAACTTGTTCAAGTGCCGCTACGATGTGCACGAATCGTTTAGGAAGGCTTGTAAGAAATTTCTTCACTAACTTTTCTTGCGAAATCCTTCCTCCGAGTGACGCCGAAACAGCTGCAATACCTGAAAGCTTTGAAGAAAAGTCATCAATCGTACCTGTTTCTTTCATCTTTAAAGATTCGAACTCCGAAGTCAAGGTTTGGAAACGTGCTTCCTTCACCCGATCTGCACCTAAGTTTCGGGATTTGATCGCATCCCACATCTCCTTTGCTGTCGCGAGATCTCCGATTTGTAGGATCAAGTCTTCCGGAATTGATTGAAACAACAAACCCATCACGATGTTGTTTTTCTTTGCATCCGTTGATCCCGGATCAACTACGTCCCAAACTTCATGAATGCCTAGTAAGACCTTCATTAGCATGTGCCATATGGTGTAATTCAAAGCTGTTAGTTGCGGGCATTGAAACACGATCGAGTGTTTCTCCTTTGCGGGTGGATTTGTATCGTTGGACGATGACATGATTAATCGAAACCGCTATATTTTGATTATAAATAATTAAAGGAAAAAACTCCTTTTAACTATTATAAAAACCAAAAGTTAACCAAGTAAAACAAAACAAAAACACTTGTTTTTTTTTTTTTTTTTTTTTTTTTTTCCTTTACTCGCTGCTTCTTTTTTTTTTACTTGAACTTTCCCACTTGGGCCTAATCTTCAACAAAAGCCCAGTACTCAAAAGAAGTAAAGTTGGATCAGTCGTCGTCTTCGTCGACAATAAAACAGAGAAGTAAAATTGAATCTTGATGAACACAGAATCTCTTCTTTTTTCCGACTTCACCGCCTAGCTGTATCACTTTTTTTTTTTGGTGGCTGTACGAACAGAAAAAAAACCTTTACACGTTTCTTCTTCTGAAAATCGAAGCTTCAAACCTTCCTCTTTTGAACCACGATTAACCGTGGCTCTGATACCAATTGAAGATTGATATGGATCGAAAAGCTGTAAAGGTAAACAAATATTCAACCATAAAAGCGTTGATTATTATTATTATTAGAGAAACTCGGTTTCTAAAAACTCTAACAATTGTTCTTCATTAATCTATACATCGGTATCACTATATATAGACTAGGATAATTAGTATACGTATTGGATTAGAATACGTATTGGATTACAATTCTTATTAGTGGGTAATAAGAAACTCTCCATGTGAATGGGTCGATCCGCAGCCTAAAGCCCATGGACGATCCAACCATTCTCCAACAGGCCACAAGGGGAAAGGTTAATAAAAGATATGATCAAACTATGATGGATCTTTAACTAATAAACATATCTACGAAAAATTATTCATCTTGCTGCTACCTATTTTACTCAATTACTTATTACTTATCGGCCACATTTTTCATTAACTAATAAACATGCAAGGATCCTATAACCGATTGAATAAGTTGTAATCTTCCCGCTATAGAAAGAGACTTATTCTTCCAATTATCCACACGAAACTGGACTTTCTCAATGAGTTCCTTACAATCACGTATCATTAACCTAGATGAAACTAAAGGAACCCCCAAATACTTAACCGGTAGCTTACCCTCTTCAAAAGGCAAAATCCGAAGAATAGAAAGCTTTACATGATTAAGAACGTTACAAAAATAAGCCGTACTCTTTGGAATACTCGGAACAAGGCCCGAAACTTGTTTGAACTCTTCCAGCGCTTCCATGATAACCCTAGCTGAATTCACGTTGCCATAACAAAATAAAAATAAATCATCAGCAAAACATAGGTTGACAAGATCAATCTTAGAACAATTTAGATGATAAGTGAATGAATCCGCTTCAAGCACACGACGCTTAATAATAAGCGAAAGAATTTCCATAACCAAAGTAAACAAATACGGGGAAAGAGGATCCCCTTGACGAAGACCCCTCTTACCCTTAAAATAGTCATGCAACGAACCATTAATACTTATAGAAAATGAAGTAGTTGTAACACACTCCATAATCCAACCAATCAACCGCTCATGGAAACCAAAGCCGTTTAGAACATCTCTAAGAAAATTCCAATCCACCGTATCATATGCTTTTTGGATGTCCACTTTAAATGCACATCGAGGAGCTCCACGATTCAAATGATAATTATGCATTAACTCCTACCTCTTTTAAGATAGTTATCAGTTTTATAACTTAAATTTTTTATATTATATTTTTTAAGTTACAATGCCCTTGTCGATGGTATTTTTTGGCTTCGTCCATGATGTTCCTCGATCATTTTAGCAGTATGTGCCATAGCAAACATGCTAGAAAAACTTGTACAAATTTGATTGAAATATTTTATTAAGAATACAATATTTTAAACCGGACATAATTACTATAGTTATGTAAGAAATACATACAAGTTAGGCCTCGGGTTGAGAAACACCACAAGAGCCTCGGGTATGACCAACATAATAAAATATGCAATGTAGGACTGAGTTTGAGATGACTTTTATATGGTATTACTACAAATCATAAGGGATATGGAGTCTAGTTCAGTTGAAACCAATCCGGTATTTCACCATTTTCACATTCGTAAACCAGAAAGTTAAAATTCAAAATCAGATTAAACAAGTGAAATTAGTTACGGGTACACAAGTCACAAATTGTCAAAAAGGGCATTCGGAGAAGATCTTTGATTTAACACAAAATAAACAAACGAAGTAGCTAAAAACATGAATGGTGAATCCTGGGTGTTTACCCTGTATATTCTCTACCGAATAAAAACAAAATTCAAATATCTATTACCGTTACAAATCTTTTTTATTTTTATTTTTAGACTACAAAAAACGACAAAAATAATGTAAATATATATGTTATGCCCTTGCATACCACCCTAAACGCCTTTTAGATGCTCCGCTGCCAGTAGGGACTTGAAGAAATATAAATCCTTGAAAACTTCGAGTTTTTACTATCTTTCGATATTCTATACCTCCATGTATCTATAGCAAAGCAGAAATGAAGGCCGGATTATCAATAGTATAGAGATCCTGTAGAAACAAAGAAACAACACACTTAATGACCTTTCAAAGAAATATATACCAACAACTCCGGAGAATAACAATTGATAAATGTTTAAGTGACTTTTAATCACAAGATAGAATAATCTTGAAGATTTGAAGTTAATATTAGAATTTATTTTTAACGGTAATCAGTTAAGATGCAATAATACCTTCCCACCAATTTCCTCTTGAAGCACTGCTTCCATTAACGTCTTCATCACCGCCACCTTTTTTAAACTAATCAGCAAGAAATCCAATCAAGAAACACTGTTAGTTACAAATCATAATCATAATACTGTTATTTCTATCAATGGGAAGATGGGAGAAATACTCACGGTACGCTGATGAGAGCTAGTGTTGTGGCTTGTTGGAGGATAAACATCTTGACCACCATAATAAATGGATGAACTCAAATAGCTTGGTTCTGATGTTTCTGTTTGGTAAACTGGATTCCTCTCCTTTTGACCGCCATTGCTTCTTTGCGTTTTGCAATCTGTTTTTACAAAAGAAAGTTAATTAAACAGATACACTTACTTCATAAGTAGTAGGAAGTAAGCTAATTATAGTTGCCATGAAAAAGTCTATACCACCTGTTGAATATCTAGGACTTCCATAATGCTGCTTATTCGATGATCGTGTGTAGTTACAATGAGATGAGTCTTTTCCTAAGCCCTGAAACATAAAGAGAAAGATTGATTAACTAAATAAACAAGCGAAACCAAATTTAGCAAACATTTTAGTAGGTGCATTTTAAGTAGAAAATTGCATCAATATATGTAATACATGACAAAGTATAAAGCGTATAAATAACCAAGTGATTTAATCAATCAAAAACATAAAGGCCTACAGTACCGTGGAAGAAGGGCCAAAAACGGAGCCAAAGTGACCAGAGGAGGAGATGATGCCGTCCTTAGGACCAAACAAAGTTTCAGTAAATGATGAAGAAGACAAACCTCCTGATTGGTACTTTATGTTCTCCATATTCCCTTTATTTCTCTTTTGCTAATACAATATGTAGCAAACTTGTATCAATATTCTGCTCTAATTCGCTACAAGCAAAGTAAGCTTGAGCAAGAAAGAAGCAGAATGGAAGAATTGATGGTAGTTGGATTGTGGTTTGTTGTAAAGTAACACAAACGCCTTTCATATTTATAGAGGCTTATAAAAGTACAGAGCCGGATTTTTGATACCCGAGCTGATAAAAAAAAAGTGATTCGGGTACGATCAATATGTTCATTGAAGTAAATTTACACTTGCATCAAAAACAGATCATTTTTTCTTTGTTCAAAAGTACTATGTAGTGGATGGTGTTTTCAAACACAAATCTTAGTTTGAGTCAACTATAGAATCAATTGAAATTTACCATTACATACACATTCCAAATTCGAATGCTCATTGACCAATTTTGATCTTTCTAAAAGTTTAAATTCCACATCACCATTTACTTTTCTTGCCCAAGTTAGGTTTATTTATAATGCCTCGTCTGCTACCAAAATATTTGACCCCTTATGATCCATAACGTTAAGTTCTTTTTCACTATTTCACGAGTGATATTTGGTCATCCGTAGTACACATTATGTGTTAGAAAATAGAAACTTATGATCAATGTGTAAAATATGTTGGTGATTTTAGTGTCATCGACGGTCATTTAGGTAATGTGATATACTAGAGACTGATGTGACTTCATGTTCAGCTCGGAAACGAGTCAGGGAAGTGTGGAGTGCACACTCGTTGAGCTAATATGAACTCGACCACGACAGTAAAACAGGGGTCAGGGGGGCTGCACCCCAAAACCTAAACGATTTTTACTAATCAGCTTAAAGCTGATTACTTAAATTCCCGCCTAATTCCCAAAAGTTGGGACAGTTTTATGACGGTTGAAACCGTCATAAAACCGTCGCCAACTGCTGTGTAACCGTCATAAATCTGTTTCTAAATACAGATTATTTGGTCTCATTCTGACTAACGAATACATACATAATTCTTTACATTTCCGATTTGTGATTCACTGCCAAGAACACAAATTGTCAATTCTCATTGTATTATCCCGATTAGGATTTCGTGTAACCCCAGGCAATTGATAGGGTCGAAATACTTAATACGGAAAGTGAACAAACACGATACATTGAGAAATCCGAGATTATCACAAACCCTAAATCTAACAAAATATGTGCTAGCGTCGAAATTGTTATGGACTAGGCATGATCAAACTATGATGGATCTACAAGAGATATACATATCTACGAGAATTTATTTATCTTGTTGTTACCTATTTTGCTGAAATTACTTATCACTGATAAGTTATCAACTACATTTTTCCGTAGGTCGAGACTCGAGACTTTTGGCTACTCGATCATTTTCTTCTTTTTCATTATCAACGTGTTATAATTTCATTTAACGGGTTTTATCTTCTTCTTCAATCCAAAGACTAGTAGAACGTTCAAGACATGACTAATGAATAAAAGTTAGGAAAAAGGCGCTAAACTTTTCATTCGCCCGAACAATTTCTTCAAAGATTCTCAAATTTGGAATATTTTTCTTATCATGATTATTACTCTGGATTCTCGAATAGTTGACATGTGATAAATGCTTGAGCATAGGGTTTATTCTATGTTTTGTGTATGGGCAACATGCTTGATCGACGGTTGAAAAAATTGCTCATTCATCAAAACAAATCTAATAAAGTTTGGTGTTGTATATAAGTCAAAAAGAAAATGTGAGGCTTCAAATCTCATTTTTATTTGGTAAAAAGCACATATACTATTCCAATCTTTATCGTAATATATAGATTCTGGACAATATTTCATTTGGCAGTAATTTTATTCTATTCTTATTTGGTATAAAATAAAATGAAAACATAAACCACAATGAACAAAAATAGATATACAAAAGCAAGTTTTCTAGAAAATAACATCTTTCTTTTGTAGTGTATGTTTTAGCTATAGTTGGAGCTACAAATACGAGTTAAAGTTAAGAGCTAAAAGTTTCAACTTTTTTTTTTTCTAAAAGCCATTTCTAGTGATGTTTGATTTTGAAGCTTTGTGAAGGTTTTTTTTAAAGAAAACTAAAGCTCTATAATCCAAACGAAGTTTTTTTTTTCTTTTTCTTTTTTTATACATGAGCTTATTTTTCTTTTTAAAACGAAGCCTAAACTCCAAAAATCTTGTTGCCATACATACTCGTAAAGTGTTAAGAAAACCTCTCTTTATTGTTACCATAATAATATCGAAACAAATGAATTATTCATCACAACAGTATATATATAAGTAGGGAAAATAAATCAACACCTTGAGCAAAATACTTTCTAATTATTGCTTGATTTTCTGTTATATGTGAACCATATTTGAAATGTAACACACGTCAATCGATATTAATTTAGTTTTGTTTAGGGCGTTTTTGAAATGTCTTCATGTAACATCCTATTTGTTGCTTAGTCTTGCCATAATATTGAAATGGGCATAGTCATATGTTGATCGAAGAAAGTCAAGAAACCATTGTTACTTGATCTATTACACAAAAGCAAGTTTTTCGGGAAAACAACATTGTTTATACATTTCTAAACGATACATCTTGCATATAGTGACAGTAAGAAATACATGCGAACCGGGCCTTGGGTATGATAAGCCAACAAAATATTCAATGTATTAGCACTCTTTATTATTTTCTCATTTTGCTATTTGTGTTAAAAACAATCTTATATAAATGTTTGAATATTGCTAAAGGAATTCATAATAGTTTTGTAACTAAGAACTCATGAAATGCATTGGGTGTTTATTTAAATAGACGATGGTTATTTTAATGTTTGTCTGAATTCATTAAAACATATTTTCGGATAATTTGATGGAAAAATGTTCTAATATCTCACAAGATGTCTCAATTAGATAATATTTTGGCTGGTAAAGAAAGGTTTGAAAACGGCCATAGAATACCTCGGTTATGAGGGAGAACTAAAATATTCACCCTCACCAAATATGATCATACACTTAAATAGATTAGATGTTTTTTTTTAAAGTGTTAATAAGCATAAATACCTTATGAGTTGTGATTAAATTACAAAAACACATAAGACAATTATATTTCTAAATCATAGGAGTTGACAATCAGGATACAACAAAATTATGTGTTTTCTCCGCTCCAAAATTATGGTCCACATTTTCTTCTTGGATAGTCTCAAAATTATTATATCAATTAATAATGATAAAGTTTAGTAGGTAAAGATGATATTTTATCGGTTAAAACGTATAATGATTTTACTTTTTTTTAAATTATTTGTTTTTGTAAGTACTCGATAAATATAGGAGGAAAAAAGTATATTTTAACCAAAACTTTAATATTATCAAAATTCTATTTTGAATTTCATTCTTTACAAAATAGGAATAAAAATGTTACTTTTGAAAACTTGTTACAATCATAGAGTTAGAATTTGCAAGAAAACCTAAAAAAAATTTTTTTTTTTTTTTTTAACTTTTAATATATAAACGAACATGTATTCAAATTTGAAAATTATAGTTTCCGTGTTTTTCTGACTCCGTTTATATTTCCAGTTTATTCGTATTTTCAGTTTATTCTGTGTTTTTTTCTATTTTCCATAATTGATTTGTTCTTCATTAACCTTTTTATGCATGCTTATTAGATTTTATCAAAGAAATTGTTTGAATTCTGTGGGATCAAAGAAGAACGAACATTATTAAAAAAAAAATCACTCATCAATCATTTTTCAATAGTATTTCTTTTCTTTTTTAGATTAGGTTTGTGGCAAGTGTAGATAGAAGGAATGGCATATAGGGTGGATCATGAGTATGATTACCTATTCAAGATCGTATTAATCGGTGATTCCGGTGTCGGAAAATCCAACATACTTTCTAGATTTACCCGAAATGAGTTCTGTTTGGAGTCTAAATCCACCATTGGTGTTGAATTTGCTACAAGGACTCTTCAGGTTTATCGCTTTATTTGTTTTCGAGTCAAATGTATGCCTGTAATGCCCAAAATATGATTGTTGAAATTACTGAAAGACATTAATTGATCATGAGTCATGACTCGTGTCTTTGAGCCATGATTAGAACGATTCGTTGTGACCACTTTTAGTTAACATGTAGAACAATTCGTTGTGAGATTACACTCGGATTCCTTGCGTAATTGCAGTCAAGTTACTTGTTAAAGTACTCAAGGTAGAAGAATTATACTACTCTAGTAGGATGCATTAGTTGTTTGAATGTAATTGAAAATTTGTGTACTATACAAATGATGAAAAAATAAACTTCCCGTGTTATGTTGAAGAGATTTTGAAGACGTTAATGATCCATAAGTTCATTTCTGTGTATTTTGAATCATGGTTTGTGACATGAACATACTAGATAGGCGAATACTGAAACTTAATGGATACATATAGAAATAATGTATACCAAGTTAGAGATGTGCCATTAGTATCTTTGGACTTTGGTTATGGATTTATAGGTCTAAACAAATATACAACTGTGTTCTTGGTGATCACCGTATATATATTCTGAAATTCTTAAACGATACTTTTTATTCTCTCAAAGTGAGGTATGATTTGTACCTTGTCAAATACCTTACCGCTCTCAAAGAATAACATCAAAAGTTTAAAGGGAAATTAATTTGGTGAAAAATTAGCCGGTATATATATTGTATAAACGAAAAATACCCATGAGTAGTTAAGTGGAATTTTGTGTCTATATGACAGACACAAGATAACTCATGTGATTACATAAATATTGTTGCAATTTAAACAGCTACCTTATTATGATACAGGTTGAGGGGAAGACCGTGAAGGCACAAATATGGGATACAGCAGGTCAAGAGAGGTACCGAGCAATCACAAGTGCTTATTACAGAGGTGCGGTAGGAGCATTCTTAGTCTACGACCTAACAAAAAAACAAACATTTGAAAATGTGCAAAGGTGGCTACGTGAGCTAAGAGACCATGCCGACTCCAACATTGTAATCATGTTGGTTGGAAACAAGTGTGATTTGAACCACCTCAGAGCAATTTCTGAAAAGGACGGTAATGGGTTTGCAGAGAAAGAAGGGCTTTCTTTCCTCGAGACTTCTGCATTAGAAGCACACAACGTTGAAAAGGCTTTTCAGATGATTTTGTTGGATATTTATCAAGTCATTAGCAGGAAGGCATTGGCTGCTCAAGAAGCCGCTGCTGCTGTCCCTGCCCAAGGTACAACTATAAATGTTGGTGAATATGGGAAAAATGACAAACAAAAAGGTTGTTGTTCTAATTAGAAAGAAACATGTTGGCTCACGATAACGAGTATCACTGAAATACTAAAGCTGAAATGAAAATTTGAAAGGGAATTGAAGTAGTTAAGATTATTTAGATTATTAGAACAATGTGTTTGTTGGCTTAGGAATATGAATACATTTTAAGGTAGTTTTGTATCATGGGTCTATACGAAATCTATCGATGACTTAATACCTCTTTTTGGTTGTTTACTTGAGATGCACATTGGTTCTTAGCAACTACTGACACTTTAGTATAGGGGTGTGGAAAAATGATTGGGTAACTTTTTATTAAAACAGGTCGTATTAGACTAACCCGCAATCTCGCCAAGACGACTGGGTCATTTTTTGAATTATGTAGGTATTATGCAGGGTGTTAGGCATTTGAGAACACATTTAGCTATTTTGACCCGTCGGAGATAAAATACAACCCATATTGACTCAGTTACAACTTATAAAACTCTAAGAGACTACGACTCTACTATAGTATCAGTGGTGTTGTTGCTCATTACATTCCCCCATGTTAACCATAATTGTTAAGAGAATTATCTATAGAGCTTCCCACCAGATTTTTATGTTGTAAACTCGCGGTTAATTTATATAATTTTTAACGTTATGATAACCACAAGTCCACAACTTTGGGTTGTTTGGTTAATATATTGTTACACGTTTCAAAATGTTTTATAGACAATCTTATGGACTGTTTTTATCATTTCTATTTTTTCAAATCCAAAATAGAACATAACAGTTTACATCTCATATTAGTAAGTATTTCATCACATATACAATAATTTACATTTTTGTTTTTTACGTTATTTTTAAACTAACAATCTCTATATTAACAGATGAACTTACATATCGTTATCCTACAAGTCATAGCCATATTGTAGTCATTAACTATAGTCAACGGCATTAGTCATTAGATTGTAAAAGAAATATTCTTATGCATCCAAAAATTGTATTGTTTATCGTTTGGATTTGTCTTAAAAGTTAAACCTTAAATAATAGTATACTAGATTATTGTCCGCGATAGCGCGGATAAAGATAAAGTTTGATTTATAAATTTTGTTTATAAAGATTTTAAGTTTGCTTATAGTTAAAATAATATATATATATATATATATATATATATATATATATATATATATATATATATATATATATATATATATATATATATATATATATATATATATACTTTTACGTTTATATACATGTTTTGATATTTATATGAAGAGATTTTAGAATAACAATATGGTAAATCATAGTCTAAATTGAGCGATTTATAAGCTATGTTTTTTTATTTCAGTGGAGATGTAAATGAAAGAGAAAATGTAATTATGTATTGTAAAAGGGTGTAAAATAGAAATAATATTTGACGACATCATCAATCTGATCTAACGGCTGAAATCAAAGAAGATAACTCATCCAAGGGATCTTACCTCGCCATATGGCATTTAAGGCCACTCTTTTATTATATATTAAAGATTAAAGATATCTATTTTGCTATACATATTTGTTAGCAAGATATTTAGTGAGATTGGTTGTGTCCACATACTTCCTTAAATATGTTTATATTGAGTATTTTATCAATTTTTATAAACGTACATGTTTGATCATACTCCGTGAAATAAGCTTAAGCTAATTCTATGTAGCGTTTGTCGCATCCTGTTAGTGGCGGAAATGCAGGATGTGGCCGATTGACGATTGTCATAACACAACAGTAAATAAAGATAATATGTATGATATAAATAAAGATAGTATGTTATGACGTCGCCATGTCCAAGGTAAAACCCGCTTGGTACACAATTACGTCAATCAGTATATAAAAGAAATATCCAAAATAATCGGAAAATAAAATAAGGTACTTAGGCATGCAAGCCCGAAACAAAACCAATATATCAATGTCTAAATAAAAGCCACCAATGCAATGCAAAAGTCTTCTAACGAGTCCAATCTCAGCTAGGTCCTATGTCTGATCATTACCTGAAAGTAAAACTTAAAAAGTCAACACAAAGGTTGAACGAGTTCATCGAGAATGTATTTAAAACAGTTTAAGTAATCTTCGAAAAATAAGTTTCTATAATTAGAAGTTTCTAATTATACTAAGTTCCCAAATAAAGAAAGCTTCCAAATTTAGCAGGTTTCTAAAAATAGAAAGTTTCTAAATATAAGAAGTTCTATTTTTAGTAAGTTTCCCCGAAAAACAGAAAATACGTAAGTAAGCATTCATATCTCATTTCAACAGTAGTAAATGTAAGTAAAAGAATATGTGTAACTAATGCATGTAAGTAAATGAAACATTCACCAAGCCACAAACATACGTAGTAGCCACGCTACCGTAAGAAGACACCATTAGTACTAATGAGTTCAGAAGACTCTGTTAGTAGATCATCTATACTAACGAGCACGTTTAGAAGACTCCATTAGTAGAACATATCTACTAATGAGCACGTTTAGAAGTAATCACCACAACCAGTATTTCATAAGTTTGAAAAGATGCATTTAGTTTTGTTACACGTTTTATGAAATCAAATGTAGTAAGTTCAGAATGTAGTAAGTATCCAAATGTTAAAGGTTTCCATAAATAAAAATATCTATTTATGGTAAGTTTCGAAAGTAGAAAGTTTTCGTTCTTAGTAAGTGTAGTAAAATGAATCCGTTTTCTCAAATAAGTATTTAGTTGAGTTTTACTTTCCTTCGATTAGTTTAAAACAAGTAAAGCAGTAGAAATAGGGGCAATGAACTCACCTTATCGAGCAAAGCGATAAATACCGAACAGTGTGAATAGTGTATATATGTAAGCAAGTATGTAGGTCACAAAAACGTCCCCAACTAGACCTAGAACTCCCCTAGATAAAAGTAGTAACAATAATAAGAATGAGATTAACGAGTTATAGACTTAAGATAAACCGATTCAATTTTCAGCGAATACCTATGCTCGTTCAAACTGAAATATTTAGAGTTCTAGGAAGAGTTAGACGACGAATAAGGTATATTTGAAAACTAGACTCAAAGGGATACGTTTTAGACTAAGAGATTGATACAAAAGAGTTTGTTATGAAAAAGATATGATCAAGACAAAACTGACCAAACAATTTGTCCAAAAATATAGTTTTATAAAAGTTGAGTTTTAAGACAAGGGTACTTTAGGTTGAAGTTTAGTCATCATACTTACTTTCTCGTCTTCACTTATAGATGTTTCTAAGATACTTAAACAAGTTTTTAACCAGTTAATATGTTGTAATTCCCGTTACTTTTTACTTTTCTGAATATGTTTGCTTATATGTTATCGTCGACTAGGCCTATACTGAGATTTCCATAGTATTCAATATCAACCATTGACCCTTAACGAGACATGGAGGACGAAATCAACACTGACGCTAAAACCGTGAATGAGTATTAAGTAATTGTACATACTTTGTTATGAATGCATATGGTGATTGGAATAATCTGTTTGAATGTGGGTTAAGGTTTTATTAACATTGGATCCCTCAATAGCATTAGCAAGTATATATCGTCAAACTATATAACGATTTATTTAACACCAATTTATACTTAAATCATTTGGTTAAGAGAATAATAAAACAATAGTATCAAACGAGTACATGAATATTATTGAAAAATGATTCACAACTTCATAAGCATTATTGTAGTACAATTGCAATCTACTTAAATAGAGCCCAAAAGCTATAAACTTTTGCCTCTCAAAGTAATCTTTTGATGAATATAATCAACAGTTGAAAACACAAACACAAAAATAGTGCCCTAAAGGATCTGACCAATTGCAAAGCCCGTTGCCGTTGTGTTTAAGAAAACACTGTTGTCTACAGTCAGAAAGGTTGCAATCATTCGGGTTCAACACCTCTGTGCATCTTTGCTGGGCATGGACCATTGAAACGCCAACTAAAAACGTATATAAAAAAACAACCATATTAAACGTTTATACATATATATCGTAGCTTAGAAAGAAAATAAATTTGTTTTAACCTGAAGAAACAAACCTGCAATAACAAGAATGAGTAGCAAAAAGAAAGAGTAGGTTGATCTAGCCATGTTTATGCTCAATTACAATTACAAGAAAAACAATAAAAATTCTAATTTTAATTTGATTTGGTTTTGAGATGGTCATGTACGTTTAAATAGTCTCAATGTCTACATTATATGGTTATGTTTTTTAATTATTAAAACGCAAACATTTAAAGATGAATATATTTAATGTAAAAGTAACGTCCAAATATAATAAAAGGCTTTTAAACGGATCATTTACAAATATTTGACATTAATTATGATGTGTAACCTACGGATTAATAAACTTGTTTTGAAAGAATATATCAAAAAATTATTAACATTTCATTTTTATGATCTAGAACAAAGAAGGCATCCATACATTTAGTAAAAAAATTTATACATTTTGGTTAGAGTGTAGCAGTACCTTCGTCTCATTTCAAATGTTCATAAACAAAAATATTAGTCAAGTGTCAAACTAATAAAATGTCATTTTTGCTTTTGAATTCAATACATGATTGACATATAAACTAGCTATAGTAAAAACTTTATTCTCAATAATATATGTGATAGCTCTAATTAATTAGGGTAAAATAGATAACGTTATAACTATATTGTGGACATTTATAATTTTTGTTTTTAAATATTAACGAGGCTATGATAAAAGAAAGAAGTTTGTAAAATATTTTTATGCATATAACCCTATAAGGAATGTTCATTAATTCTTACAACTCAAATATATATTTAACTCAATTATCAAGGTGGGTTATGTTTTATTTAGCTATGATTGTAGTTGCAAATTTGCAATTAGTCATTTAATGGATTAGGGTTTTAGTTGGCTTCGTTTATATGTGGTTGTACATTCGATCCGGTCAGAAATGGATATGGTTAACCTGTTTAATAAACGGGTTAGATTATGTTTGATTACGCCACATCAATTATAAATAATACTAAAAAATTAACTCGTTTATAATTGTTAAAACTTATAATTTGATGGATATCATGTATATTTCACGTATTCCTACTATTAATTATAATCAAGCATGAATGCATATGGTATTCCTTTCGATTTCATCATGTAACCTAGACGGTTGACAAGACAACTCGTTTAATAAATGTGAACTTCCTAAAAGTGTTAAATACCAACAGGTGGTATAATCTGAATATTTTGAATCAATTTACTAGGTTTGATAGTCGAATTTGCGTAACCACTTAAACAATCTTAAAAATAATTTAAATGGCTTATTACTAGTTTATAACAGGTCTAAAATGTGTTAAAAATGGTTATCTTGTTTACATATAAATGATTCGACTTTGAAACGCCGGGTAATGAAAATGGTTAGGTTAGCTTAGGATGGGTTAACACTAACTAAAACATGACTAAGACCGTATTATGAGCTTGGGTTCGGTGTCGTATAATAGACTTAACCCAAAAAGCTTGAACCATGGCTCACCCACAAGTAAAACGGCATAAGTTGAAACTGACTCACGAAGGAATTAGTTATGAAATGTCGTTATAATAAAACATAGATATAACTCTAACCCGGAAGTTTCTCAAAAGTTTAATAATGCTTAACGAATACAGAATAATAAGTTTACGAAATTCGAAAAGTTTCTCGTTAAATATCTAGGAGCTCGTCTAGTGTGAACTAACTATTGTGCACCTAACTAACACGATAACATCACATATAGGATATACACACATGAAAACATATTTTAATCACATATAGGATATACACACAAGTAAGTTTTAAAATTTTCAGTAAATTACGGTAATGATCTACATACATACTAGACTAACTAAGGACGAAGAGAATGACGGTTATCACAACGTTCACTAGATTTTTAGGCTTGAAATTTTGAGGATCATTTTGGTCAAAATTATTATTTAGTGTCGTTGTAATTAACAACATTTGCTACTTTTTCACTTGTTTATATAATTGCCGTTAAAATAGGCATATGCGTAATATACTTGAACACATTTTGGATAAATTACATTTTTTTAACGAAGTTTTCTAATCTCTTGATATATCTTGATGTTCTCTTTACTAACGTTGGACCAACTGCAAACCAGTTTTTGGGAAATTAATAGTATAAAAATTTCCAAAATATAGGAACTGAGAATATTCCTAGGCCACAAATAGAGATATGCTTTGTCAAGATGAAAACAACAAAAAGAAAAAAGAAAATATTAAAAATTATAAAAATTAAAAAGAAAAAGAAATGGTCCCAAAACAATTTGCCTTTCCTTCTTTTCCTTTTTCTTATGGCACGTGAAAATTACTACACACAAATTCACAATGACACAAGTCACTAATTTATGGATGATTTTTAATGTAAAAGCTTTAAATATTAGGTAGTAACAACTCTGATATTTTTTCTAAAAAGACATATTATAACTCACAATTATTTTATTTGTATTCTTTGCGTAACTTGAGCCTACGAACTTGCTTTAGCAATAGATTAAAAACCGAGTATTTGAAGCCAAACAACACATGTTAACAAAGTCAGTCCAAACCATGTGCAGTGTATGCGATTGTACATGACTTTTAGGCCGAAAGAGGTCAATTTTTTCTGAATACGTATATGTATATTTGTTTAAAAGTTAACAAAAAAACACAAAATATTTATTTAGGCAACGATTTTATTATAAAAATGTTCTCTATATAAAAAAAAATATTTATAAAGAGGCTAATTTTCAAATTTCGTATGAGATCTTCATATACTCAAGATCGACTCTACCGCTAAGGAGATATAAAAACACAACTACATTGACCGTTCTATAATTAAAACGTACAAAATCGGGTCATATACACTTATTTTAACCAAAACTTAAATATAAATATCTATCAATATTTATATTTATATTGCATATAATGCATTTAAAATTAATCATTTTTAAATAAAATGATTTTTTTATCATTTCATTTCTTTTTGTATTTAATTTGGTAACGTAGTTTTTCCTAATATACTATTAAAATTTTCAAAATACATACTAATTCATATTTATTTCATACAAATATAATTTACTTTAAATTTAAAACAATATTTTATATATTAATGTAAAAACCAAAACGATATAACATACCTTAGTATAATTTCATTGTTTACAAATTCTTTTATCCCACTACATCACACAAGTTTTTCATACAAGTTTACTCGTACATACAAAGGAATACAAGGAAACATTTATTTTAGGAAATATATATTACATTACAATTATAAATACTAACATTTATTATATCAAATAAATAGCATTTTTCAAAAACTTATTAAAATATTTATATATATTCCTTATGAATTAATTAAAATAAATACTAACATTTACCATATTAAAATATTTTTATATATTCCTTATGAATTAATTAATTAATTAATTAATTAATTAAATACTAACTTTAATTATATTAAAATTATAATATTTTTCAAAAATTTATTAAAATATTTATATATATTCGTTATGAATAATGAACAAGGTAGGTAGTTTACTCACACCAGCTAGTTTATCAACTTTGAAAAAAAAATTATTTTTGTTTCAAGCTATAAATATAGGACTGTGATTTGTATATTTTTTTTACGATTATACTAATCAAATAAAATAACTTATTATTTATTTTGATTTATCATTATTTTTTATAATATTCCTCCACTAATACAAATTTTTTTATTTTAATAAAACTTTTAGCTTTTATATTACAAACTTTTACATAATATAAATTATTATTATTTTTTAATTCTTTATTATGTATCTATTAAAAACTCTATATTCTTTCATTTGTAATAATACGAAAATTGTTTTAACTTTTATCGCGACATATTAAATTTGTATGTCTTTTAAGGTTACACTAATCAAATAAAATGACTTACTATTCATTTCGATTTGTCATTAAATTTTATAATAGACCTCCACTAATACAAGTTTATTTATTTTTATAAAACTTTTAGTTTTTATATTCCAAATTTTTATATAATACAAATTATTATTATTTTTTAATTCTTTATTTTGTATCTATTACAAACTATATATTATTTCATTTGTAATAATACGAAAACTATTATAACTTTTATCATAACATATATTTTTAGATATTTATATATTTTCGCTACAACGCGCGGAGTGCAATTTTCTCATTAAAAACAATGTAGTCACTTTAGTTTTAACTTTTAAGAACCGACCTTTATTATTTAGTAGTAAAGTAAGTAGTAGTATACTAGTATCTTTCAACTTACGTATTCAAAGTCTTTTCCAAATTCAACCCCCTTCCCTTTGTTTTTAATTTAACATTTTTAACCAAAACCAGATATGATTTAGGCGTTTATCGCCGATTACAGTTTATCCTCATTCATCTTCTTATTCTCCATTCATACCAATATTCCCAATCACTAATTCATTCACATCAATCATTCAATAATCGATATTCTAGGGTTTTGATATTCTACTTACAGATCTTAATTGCAAATTTTGATTTTAATTTCTATATATAGCATTATGAGTATGCAAACGGAAGCAACGGTAGGTGTGGTCGAAGGTAATCGAAAATTGGTGGCGCATCATCAACGGCCGGTGCAACGTCAGCAATCGCAGGTCGGAACGGTTTCTCAACTTATTGCAGGCGGTGTTGCCGGTGCTGTTAGTAAAACGTGCACCGCTCCGCTCGCTCGACTCACTATACTCTTTCAGGTCTAACCTAATTAATCAGTTTGTATTCAACTCTTATTGGACAAGAGCTTCTGAGAGAAACTTTTAATAAATAAACTGATTAAACGTTAGTAAAAATCCGGTCCGTTACATTATATGTGAGAAAATTGATTACATATAATAGAGGTTTTAAGAGTTAGATACAGGACAAAGTTTATTATACTCTCATTTCTAGTGTTATTGCTATTGTCATAAATGTATTGAAACTTAATTAAATGTATTCGTAATTCATAATTTTTATTTGCATTTCTAGTATCGAAACTTAATTAATCGTCTTCGTAATTCATGATTCATATATTAAATATTGTTGTTGTTGTGTGTATCCAACTCTCAAAACCTCTATTGTTTGTATGGACCTCTATTATTTGTATGGACCACACGTCAGTAAAAATCCAAATACGTTCCGTTACATCATACGTGAGAAAATAAAAACTGACTACACACAATAGAGGTTTTAAGAGTTGGATACATGTAATAGTATAACGGACAAAGTTTGTTACACTTTCATTCACTTAGCCCTGATTTATACTATATTAACAATAATTGTTGATTAATTTACGAAATGTAAATATGTATGGAATCGAATATTAATTAACGTTTGTCTAGATTTGATTAGTGTTTGAAAATAAAAAGTAAAGTAAGTGTTTACTAAATTAGTTTTGCAATAAGTTGAATCTGGTAATTAATTGTATAGGTGCAAGGAATGCACTCTGATGCTTCTACATTACGAAAAACAACTATATGGCGCGAGGCTACACGAATAGTGAATGAAGAAGGATTTCGTGCGTTTTGGAAGGGGAATTTGGTCACAATCGCTCATCGATTACCTTACTCGTCCATTAGTTTCTATGCATTTGAACGATACAAGAATGTTGGTACAAACGTTCCTTGCTGGTTCATTCATTATAATGTACTTTGTAATTTTATTATTATTTTGATTATATAATGTTCCTTTTTTTGAAATTACAGTTAATACAGTTGGTAATGGGGGTGGAAAATCATGCGACAAATATAAGCACAGACTTGTGTATACGCCTTGCCGGTGGTGGATTAGCTGGTATAACTGCTGCTTCTGTTACATATCCTTTGGATCTTGTAAGAACTCGCCTTTCAGCACAGGTAGGAATTACTCAGCATGCTCTGCCCTTGCTAAATGTTAACCGAGCTAATATAAAGCGTCTTTTAATTTGGATTCAGTATAAATTATTTATTTTGCTTGTATTTAATTGTTATATTTTTAATATATTGCAGAGAAATGTTATGTATTATAGAGGTATTTGGCATGCGTTAAGCACCATCAGCAGGGAAGAGGGCATCTTTGGCCTCTACAAAGGACTTGGCGCTTGTTTATTGGTAAATCATTATAGAGTTTTTATTACCCGTTCTTTATATTTATGATCTCGTTTATCTAACTACTTGTTCTTTTACCTTTTTTACAGGGTGTTGGCCCAAACCTAGCAATTAGCTTTTCTGTTTATGACACGGCGAGGTCTTACTGGCAAATGCATAGGTAGTGGACATAATTTTGCTGTTGGATTTTTTTTTTTGTGAATGGCTATGTAGACACTTAGACACATTGTGATAAGTAAATCTGATGTTGATTTTGGCGGTGCAGACCTCAAGATTCTACTATCCTGGTGAGCTTGGCATGTGGCAGTCTTTCAGGCATTGCATCATCATCAGGTGAGTGATCGTATGTAGTTGCACCATCTTATGTTTTCGTATATCGGTGTTTCATCTGTTTACTGTTAGCCAAAGATCAATTGTGGGAGCAAAAAGATTCTAAAAATCATTTTTGCTTTCATTTGTATAATATGTACAATCTTCTCCGTTCATGATTGAAGAAGATGGAACATCCTTGTATTCATGGTTCACTGGGAACATAAAATGGAGATTTATTTTTCGTGTGCATCACCTCTCTATCTGTTATAAATATACTGTTGGTAAACTCTCTAGGTAGAAAAAACTTTATCGATGTGCTTAAAATATTTTACATAATAATATTTTCAAAGAAGTTAATGCCTGTAGCTCTCTTCGATGCTTTTGGTGCAGAGAAGCAGGTTGCGAGGCAAGCTTTCTACTAAATATCTAACAAGATTTCCCCTTAGAGCCATGGAGTTGGCACTTGGGGATTAAATAAGGAAACCAATCCTTTTCAAAACTGTAAGGGAACAGGCTAACAAATTTTTACTTATATCATTTCTAAACTTTCAAATTCCCGCTTCAGAATTTTGCTTGGATAACTTCGGTGAAGTCAGCTCTTATATGGTCACTGCAGCTAAGCTGACTTCATTTATGGAGTAAAAAAATTATGGGAGGGTTTTCTTGTTGATATACTTATTGACGGTTTCATACTTCCATATTCATTGATGTTCTTGATGCATATGAAAGCTAGTTACCATATTTGTGTTCCTGTTAGGGATTTCAGATGGGCTTGTCTTGAATACAACTAAGTAGAGGTGGCCATTTCAACACATTTACTTGTGAATCTGTCGACCATGGTTATATTTTATCTTTAACGTGTTAATTAGTATTAAAAAAAGATTAGCTTAAAAGGAAACGTGTCAAATGGCTTGACCAGTTTGAAAGTCCCCCAAACTCTATAATAAGGCATCATTATATATTATACTAATTGTTTATAAAAAAGCGATTTTATTTTTGGACAAACCGTGCTTCAGACCCACTTGATTCAAACTGACCCGTTTTGACCCGTCCCCAATCTGCTTATTATCTCAGTTCTATATACGAGTTGTTGTCGTTAATGTAACTTTAAAGTGAGCAATCTTGGCAATCTTAATGCACTATTTGGTTGAGTCGACACAGTGACTGGTTATTCCTAGTCTCCAACAACCCACATTTTTGGGTATATGTTTAGTGCTAAGTCGTATCCTGAGTTATTTATCCATATATGGCCCTAGTATGTAAGGGTATACATGGTGAATGTTCACATATTTTAAATCAAACACATGCTTATTTGTTTATATAGTCGCTACGTGCTAGCTATAGCCTAAAACCTTTTTGTCTAAACGAATTGTAACTATCTCCTTTTTATGGATAATTTCAAGTTAAAATTACATATCTGTTCATCGTTAGCATTGTCAAATAAGTTAATGGGGTTATTTTAGCTTTACTATATCTTTGTTTGTTTCTATATATTGATTGTAAGAGTCAAAAACATTATCACAATTTGTTGCAGTAACATTTCCGCTGGATCTTGTGAGGCGGAGAATGCAGTTGGAAGGAGCAGGTGGTCGGGCCCGTGTTTATAAGACGGGCATTTTGGGTACATTTGGGCAAATAATAAAAGCCGAAGGGCTGCGTGGTATATACAGAGGAATTTTGCCCGAGTATTACAAAGTGGTACCCAGCATTGGAATTGTATTCATGACTTACGAGAAACTCAAGCAAGTATTGTCAAATTTAGACTCTTGCAGATGACCGGCAGTCGTTTCTGGAGAAGAACATGTAGTCATCATACAGGTAAGAGGGGAAACAACCCGCTAATTGCCTTCTAAAGAAAAATGTATACGAAAAACCTTGTTTTCCTCGACACATTATATCAACAACCTTTCTTGGGAGAGGTATTCATTAGTTTTGTTTTTCCCATGAGAGGTACATTTAGGCATTCATAGAAAATTTCATATGTTAAGCAAGTTTCATGATAATTTAGTTTTACGTGGCTGTAGAAATGAAACTTGTATACCGAAATAGGCATGTTGGTTAGTTTTAATGTGACAAAGCAACATTGCAAGTCGAAATATTCATGAAAATTGTAATATTTTCCTAACATATTATGTTAAGGGCTATTTTATATTGTGTACGCCCGGTATTCCGGTAATGGTTTAAGTAATTGATATATTGCTTATGCGAAATATGGGAATGCTATGGTAGTTCTTGTCTATCCATCAATCCATGTATGTTCTATTTTTCTCTGGAAAACATTAAAGAGACGTTCTTTAGATTTTGAAAATCAAACAAGGTTAAGAGAGTTAACGCCATTTTGTTGGGAATGTGAAGGTTTAACTTGAGACTTACAAATGTTGAGACAAACAATGTGTGTATGCATCGTCGTTTGATATCAAACACAACCTTTAATAAGTATAGGGATATCCCTACGCAAGACAAACATAGCCATAAACGACTCGTTTACATCCAAATCTTTACCACCTCTAAAACCTGGTACACACACACACACACACACCTTATTACATGGTTAGGTTTATTATAGTTAGATGAAAATTAATCTTGACAACATTTTCGTATATACAACATGAGTTTGATTTGTTTATTATTCGATATTCAAGAATTACAATAAAATAGGGAGGATTGTTTAGGGAATTTGTTTTAGCTTGCTTAAGGAGCCAAGGCATATCATGTTCCTATGTCTTCTTAAATAAGCCACAAAATCCGGGCGTTCGGAAACTTCTTATAACCTTAAACTCAAAAGCTGATCAAAATACTATGAGGTTTATTTCGCTTACGTAAGCTAATAAGCTCGTGAATACCGAATTAATTATTACTTATTATGTGTAGGATTATTATATGAAATTTAGATTTTTAATCTTTACATATGACAAACCGGCAAAGAATAATCCTGGTTTAAGACTAAATGGAATGTGATTAAGGGTATCCTTCATGTGTTGCATTTATAGGAGTGCTTGTTTATGAATTATCATATAGGAACGATTAGGAATACCGATTAAAATCTATCATTTTTAATTAGGTGTATATTATGTTCTTGTTGACAGATTGAATTTTTTAGAATACCTTAATTACCGAATATTTGAAATGTGAAATTTACTAAGATAGAAAAAATAATCTCAACATTTTTCATTACGCATGAGTTTTGATTTGTTTATTATTTGGTAAATCAAGGATTACAATAAAATGGGGGAAGATTGTTGATAAATTTAGTGTAATTAGGATTTATGAGACGAATGCAAGTTAAGCTATATTACGAGTCTTGCGGTATAAAGTGCACACTCTTATAAGTTAAGCTGATTTGGGCATGACGAATCTCAAAAGGTACGATTTACCACGAAATGTGACTATCCATCACCAAAGGGTGTGACGTTAATCAAAGTTACGCCTGTTCACTAATTGGTGTACCGATTTACCAGGAAATGTGACTATCCATCACCAAAGGGTGTGACGTTAATCAAAGTTACGCCTGTTCACTAATTGGTGTACCGATTTACCAGGAAATGTGACTATCCATCACAAAAAGTTAACAACTTCTACAAGGTATCTTTAAAAGGTAAGAGGTTGGGTTAATTGATCATAGGTGAATGGTATTTTCTAACGATTTCTCATTGAAACTAATGATGCAAAATTTGAAATTAACAAATAAGCCATTTTTTTATCAACTCTACATCAACTCTCTCGGAACAAATCAAACTTTCTTGAATTTTAGTACGTGCGTTTGGTAGTTCGAGAAAACCACATTTGAAATAAAAACAGAACAAACACCTCCATTTGAAAAAACTGTTTAAAGGTAACCATAGACAGATACTCACCTGAAAAACATTCACGAGGTTCAAAATATCCAGTTGCAAATATCGCAAGAAGAAATTTAGCTCCGGAAGCCAAGTCCTTTGCAAACGCCATCTGTTCCGAAAGAATACCGACCAGCGTTGAAGAAGCGCTTAAGTATAAGGAATGGAGGGAAGCAATTAGCACTGAAATGGAAGCTCTAAAAAGAAATGAAACGTGGGAAGAATGTGAATTGCCACCAGGAAAGAAACCTGTCAAATGTCGTTGGGTGTTTACTATCAACTATAAACCCGATGGAACAATCGAAAGATATAAAGCTCGTTTAGTTGCAAATGGGTACACTCAGACATATGGAATAGACTACTGCGAGACTTTCTCACTAGTAGCAAAAATCGATACTATTAGAGTTCTCTTCTCAGTTGCAGCAAACAAGGATTGGCCACTGCACCAATTTGATGTCAAGAATGTTTTCCTACATGGAGAGTTAAAGGAAGAAATTTATATGGAAAACCCACCCGGAATCCATGATAGTTCCGAGTCCAGAGGAGTTTGTCGGCTAAAGAAATCTCTGTATGGTTTAAAGCAATCCCCACGAGCTTGGTTTGGTCGGTTCACCACAGTAATGAAGAAATATGGCTATAATCCAAGCAATTCCGACCATACTTTATTCCTAAAACGGAGAGGTAAAATCATAACATGCTTAATAATTTATGTGGATGACATGATTATTACAGGAGACGATTCAGAGGAAATGTCAGAATTGAAGACCAACCTGTTTAAAGAATTTGAAATGAAAGACTTAGGCAGACTCAAGTATTTCCTTGGAATCGAAGTACTAAGGTCCAAGTCAGGGATTTTCATTTGCCAGCAAAAGTATATTCACGATTTACCAGCAGAAACGGGAATGCTAGATTGCAAACCGGCTGATACTCCTATGATTGCCAACCAGAAATTATTTATGGAAGATGAAGCTGAACAAACAGACAAAGAAAGATATCAGCGAACGGTGGGAAAACTCATTTACTTAGCTCATACTCGGCCAGATATTGCATATGTAGTGGGAGTCGTAAGTCAGTTCATGCATCAACCACAAGTTCAACATATGGAAGCAACTTTACGGATTATTAGGTACCTCAAAGGAACCACTGGACATAGAGTTTTGTTCAAATCACATGGGCACATGAAAATAGATGCTTACACTGATGCTGACTTGGCAGGCGACAAAGGTAATAGGAGGTCTACATCAGAATATTTTTCACTAGTGGGAGGAAATCTTGTTACCTGGAGAAGTAAAAAGCAAAAGGTAGTCGCTCTCTCAAGTGCTGAAGCTGAGTTTCGAGGGATAGCACGAGGCCTAGCAGAAGTTCTATGGCTACGAAAATTATCAGAAACTGGATATCCCCCAATGGAAGCTAGTAAGATTATGTGTGACAACAAAGTTGCTATCCAGATCTCAGGAAATCCGGTTCAACATGATCGAACAAAACATGTTGAAGTTGATAGGCATTTTATCAAAGAAAAACTTGAGGATGGGATTATCGATCTTCCTTTTGTTCCATCTAAAGACCAGCTCGCAGATATTTTTACAAAGGCGGTTAACGGAAAGATTTCCGCTCATTGTCTTGGCAAGTTGAGCATTGGGAATCCCACTACTCAGCTTGAGGGGAATGTTAAAATAAAAGATTAAGTAATTTAGTTTTTTAATTATGGTTTTCATGTTTATCCATAATATCTATATAAATAGTCTCTTGTTGTAATCATTTTCAGTTGATCAATAATAATATTTTTTCACAAATCCAATTCAATATTTTCTACAGTAGATTCGTTTTTATTGTTTTATACAATCATCATATGAATTGCTTTGTTAGAGCACATAGAGTGGGCTCGTTTGTCGCGTTGTCAGCCGCGTTCTTGGCTCGAGAACCATTCATCATATCAGGAGGGAGGGGCGTTGTGGGTGTCATATTATTGATGCTACTTTATCTATTTATTTTTTAGTTTTTAAACATTAGAAAAATGATAATTTAATAAAACAAAACTTGTGAATTTGTAGAGTTGCATATAAACACGGTTAGAGATGAACAAAATGATATAAGATAATTGTTTTTCAAATTTTCACTTTTGGGTTTTAGTTTTTGTTACATATTTTATTTATGGGAATTGCTAACCCAATCGATATTGGGTTAATGCGCCTCAGGTAAACCCGAATCTGACTCGTGAAACTCGTTTAATAAACATGTTGATGGGTTAAATGAGCATGTTTTGGATAAGACATATAACATTTTAAATTACATTTTTGTATAAAAATCATATATTAAAAGAGACCATAAAAACAAGAAAATTATTAAATGTCAAGAAAATTAAAATAAAAAAGCATTAGTACTTATTCAAAAGAAAAATAAAAAGCAAAAGACATTACTACTGTGAGAGTGAACATGGGAGTTTTGTAACTTTTTTTATGCAAATGATCTAATTTTTTTAATTATACCACATAACCCGTTAATTTTTATGTCGGTTAAATGTCTAATTTAGGTGGGAGAGTTTACCTTTTATTTATAGATATATAAAACCAACGAATGAGAAAATGGCACACTTTGACGAGCGACTTGGTCAGAACAGAGTCCCACCCGTCTCCCTCTTCCATACTTTGGAAAATGGAGGATTAAACAAATCCAAACCCATTTCGATTCACCCCTCCAATTTTAATAAAAAAAAATTGATTCTTGAAGAAATTTGAAATGGACCCAGTTGCATTGGATAAAATAATCGAACGATTAATCGAAGTCCGATCAAATAAGCCCGATAAATTAGTTCAGTTAACAGAAGCTGAAATCAAACAGCTTTGTCTCGCTTCTCGAGATATTTTCATCTCTCAACCTAATCTTCTTGAACTCGAAGCCCCTATCAAGATTTGTGGTATTTTTTTTATTTTTATTTTTTTTTTGTGGGATTTTGGTATATTTCATGTTTGGGGGAAAATAAAAAAATATATATATTTTTTTGTGTGTGTGTGACAAAGGGTATGTTAGTTTTTTGGAGCTAGAGTTTTTCGTTTTTTTAAAAAATAAGCTTCTGAATAGAAAAAGCTTCGTTTTGATAGCTTTTAGCTTTCAAAAATGAAAAAGCACAAGCTTCCGCCTCGTATCTCTAGCTCCAACTACTTGCGCCAAATATATCCAAAATAGTAATAGTAGTAGTTAATTAATGATTATAGGGTTTAATTTGGTATCTATCTTGTTGTATTTGGTATTTCATGTGATTAATTAGGGTTGTTATTAGGAGATTAAAATTATGTATAATCTGTCGAATAATTTTTCGTTTAATCTGTATTAGTCATTGAATTTAGCTGTTTGTTTCTTGCAAAGTTGCAAACTAACCATTCCTGTATGTAACCGATAAAAATGTGACGCGTTATGAATGAACAATTATGAACGAATTGTGTTAAGTAAATGTAACATAAACCATCTTACCAAACATTTTGCGATGTGTGATACTCATTGGTAAATTGGGTACATTCTTTCTTTCAAAATGAGTGCTAATATTGGCGTGAGAACAAAGCGTGGTTATTTTCATCTTGCGATGTGTGATACTCATTGGTAAATTGGGTACATTCTTTCTTTCAAACTTTTTTTTCATTTTTTTTAGGTGATATTCATGGACAATACAGTGACCTATTACGTTTATTTGAATACGGTGGTTTTCCTCCTCAGTCCAATTATCTGTTCCTTGGAGACTATGTGGATCGGGGGAAACAGAGCTTAGAAACGATCTGCCTATTACTCGCTTACAAAATTCGGTACCCTGAGAACTTCTTTCTTCTAAGAGGTAACCACGAATGTGCTTCCATAAATCGAATATATGGGTTTTATGACGAATGTAAAAGACGGTTCAATGTGAAGCTATGGAAAGCGTTTACTGAATGCTTTAATTGTCTACCTGTTGCGGCTCTCGTTGATGACAAGATATTGTGTATGCATGGGGGATTATCTCCTGATCTTAATGATTTGGACCAAATTAGAAACTTGCCTCGACCAATTGCTATCCCAGATACGGGTTTACTTTGTGATTTGTTGTGGTCGGATCCTAGCAAAGATGTGAAAGGATGGGGGATGAATGATAGAGGAGTTTCTTATACTTTTGGACCGGATAAAGTGTCGGAGTTTTTAGCAAAGCATGATCTTGATCTTGTTTGTCGTGCTCATCAGGTTATATAGTAGATCTCTGTCCTTTTTGGACATTTATGTATATCTTTTTCCCGATGTATATTTTGTTAGTTGATTTACTAAAACACCTGTTCTTTTACTGCAGGTTGTGGAGGATGGTTATGAGTTCTTTGCAGACAGGCAGCTGGTTACCATATTTTCGGCCCCAAACTATTGTGGTGAATTTGATAATGCTGGTGCTTTGATGAGTGTCGATGAAAATTTGATGTGTTCCTTTCAAATCCTTAAACCCGCTGAGAAGAAAAACAAGTTTATGACAAAGATATAATTGTTGCATTGTTTTCAACTGCGTTGTTCATGTTTCCCAAGGTTAGCTCAATTTTATTTTCTCAAGTTCATATTTGTGTTACTCCTTCCGTAGTTCCGTCCCCCATATGTTTATAATTAAATGTGGTAAATGGGTGGGTTAGGTAACGGGTCAAATAACTAATTTTTGTTACGATGTAACCTTGAACACTTACTGTATAAAAATAATTGAGTTTTCGTGAAATGATATCATTTCAGTAATAATAAACTAGTAAAATAGTTTGTATCACATATGATTACACTCGAGAGACAATTTTGATCCATTTGACCAGTTTTCTTGTGAGTTTTGATAACAACTTGTGGTTAGGAGGTGATTTTTTTCCGTACAATTTTGAATTAGTTGGATGAAATAATCATTTTCGACCAATCATAAACATTTAACAGTTATGATCCCTTATTTCTCGATTTTCATCTAATCAAAATAATCTGATGGCTGGATTGTAATGAAATTTAACTTCTTATCTAACCCGCTTAATGGGTCAAAGTTGACATCTGTACTTCAATGATTGTATAGACAACACAAAATCAATATCTGATAAATATTTTCAAAATGTGAAATATCTTAATTATTAGGGAACATCGCAGTTGGGGCTTTTTTTAAATGGAGAGGGTACTCTCTAAGTAGTATCGGGTTAAGTATAGACTATAGAGCTATAGGGTTTAGAACCCACAACTACATTAACGTAGGATTTCAAAACATCTTTTGATCATTATATAATATATATTTCAAATGCATTTCTAACTCTTTTTCTCTTGCAGATATCGTGTGTCGATTTTAGGGAAGAAAAAGTGGGTTTTGAAATGACTAGCTTCATATTTTGTATTTTGTTCAAGTTTTCGAGAAACTCAGCAACAAAAGAATTGGGAGCAGATGGTTAATGGATCAAGACAATGTCGAAAATTTATGTATTTTAAAACTGCTGTTTATATTTAGCGTTGTAACCAGGTTTTAGTAGTTTGATTTGAGTGGAAACATTGCGAATGCTTTTTAATCGTTTGGAAATTGGGTGGTGTTGGTTTATGACACTTTTTACTTATCATCCTACTCGATGGTTTTTAACTTTTACTTGTGTCCAAAAAATGCTTTAACCCAAATAAAATAAGACGACGTTGCTTTGTTTTAGTTGTTTAATGAACGCAATTTTAAAATTAGTCGCGCTTTTAAAAAAGTCTTTAAACAGATTAAAATAAGAGGGTGTTTTGTTGAACACAAATCTGTAATTATCAATAATGAACAAAGAGATGATTCGGATTTGTGATTTGTTAGAACTTTTTTCCGTTTTAAAAAGTTTCAGTCTAAATTTATTATTTGTTCATATCTGACTACGAGTCCGTTGCATTAGAGTAAGTAGGTAGGCAATGAACTTGTATCTTATTTGTTAAATAACTCGGCCACTCTTGTTTGACATCAACATGAGACGATCCAAATCTTATTCTTTATCTAGTATGTCCTCGACAATGACAGAGTGTATTAGCAGTCACAATTCACAACGTTTATTAGATATAAGCAGTAGTTAAAAAGGAACGTATCTACTTAAAACACGTAACATTTCTTAACAAACAGTACAGTACAATGGTCCAGTTTAGATTCAAAATCTGCAGAAACCATAACAATCATTTTAAAAGCAGTTTTATAATGGCCATAAATTGTCATACAACCAATATATCTTCAAAAAAATGCAAGACAAAAACAAAATATGACAGCTGAAATTTTGTATGTTTTGCATTTGCAGTCTTGAAAACATCGTTTGTGTACTCTTCTGTGAGGTGCGTGTGGTGAGTGACTTTAAATACTGTATACATAAACAACCGCTGGTTTCCAGCAGCAATCCATGATGAAAGCCTGTTTGAATAGTTCTTCGGTTATGGCACATATATGTTTTTGTTAGCTGCTGAACAGTATCAATCCAACAAAACTTTTACACTCGTTTCTTCAGTAGTTTCATGACATCACCCACCAAATGCAACGAACCAGTTACAAGAACCTGCAAGAAGCAAGTCAAGCAAATACATATATGTTCTCTGAGGAAAACAAAAGCATAGAGGTAGCAATTCCGAACAATTTAGGTTCATATGGGTCGAAAGTTGCTCAAAGAGTACTTATATTCAAACACATCGAAAATATTCAATTTTGTTACAAAGAAATTAATGTACTTTTCGAAAATATTCAATTTTGTTACTATACTTTTTTTTTGTTCAATTGTATTACTGTACTTTGAGAAATGTTCGATTATGTTACTAAACTTTACGAAAATGTTCAATTGTATTACTTTACTTTCAAAAAGTGTTCAATTATATTACTGAACTTTGCGAAAATGTTCAATTATATAACTCCCAAAACTGGTTATCGGGTGTTAGCCAGTTTGCATTGTCCATGTTATAAATTAATGTACAATAATGCTATAAATAAGTGTGAATATATAAATAAGTTACTCTACTTTGCAAAAAAGTTCAATATTTTGATAATGCTGCTAAATTTTGAGAAAATTTTCGATTATGTTACAGAACTTTGCACTATTAGAGTAACATAATCGAACCTTTTCTCAAAGTTTACTAGCATTTTCTCAAAGTAAAGTAACTTGTTTATATATTAACACTTACTTGTAGCATTATCGAACATTAATTCATAACATGGACAATACAAACCGGCTAACACCCGGCAACCAGTTTTGGGAGTGACATAATTGAACATTTTCGCAAAATTCAATAATATAATCGAACATTTTCTGAAACTACAATAACACAATTGAACAAAAATAAAGTATAGTAACAAAATTGAACATTTTCGCAAAGTTCGGTAACATAATCGAACATTTCTCAACGTAGAGAATACAATTGAACAAAAAATAAATAGAGTAACAAAATTGAACATTTTCGAAAACTACAATAACTTTTTGTATATTAACCCATTTTTAAATGAAATAAAATATGTTTTTTACTCTCTTGAACAAACTCTTTATAAAAATCGACAAAAGAAAGTTTGGACAAAAATGTTTCTGGTCAACATGATCAATTTGAAACGGAACCAAAAATATTCCCTTCTTACCCGAACTCTTTGACATATGACCCAACCCGCCTACAAGCAGAGAAATCAAGATAAGAGTAGAAGGCATCATTACCTGCAGCCGAACAGACTTATTTTGTTTCGCGGCGTCTCTCAACCACTTAATAGCCAATGGAAGGGACGAGAACACCACACTGTTTTCACAAATCTTAACAGCCATTTCATTAGGATCTTTGCTCTCAACCGACACTAAGTCACCACTATTGGTACTCCCTGAGAATCATCATACAGATATGTTAAAGTGGTTAACGAAGTCGATACACTTCACTATAATATTATTTTCAAAGACTTCCTAATTTCCAAAGGGATGTTTGGAATGCATTATTGACACCGATTATGTGATATTGAATAATCAGAATTAGTTATTCAGTTGTAAAACAGTCTGAAGACAGTTGGGTTTATAAACAATTATATATGATCAACGGTAGTTTAGTAAATTAAGCGTCTAAAGTCTAAACACATACCTCTTTCACCGAGTATCATGTTTTCCCATACTCTTTGAAGTGTGAGTTGCCATGATAAATCAACTAGAGAATCATTTGATGGCAAGGATGTGGCAGATCCTACTTTGGTGACGAGAGACATGTTTGGTACAAATAGTGCCTTGTTAAAATTGATACCTGAAACATCAATATCAATAGTTAACCTTATAATATATATGAATTACAAATTATAATCCCAAGATGACATGAATGATGATAATGAGATAACTACCATGACCAACACATGTTTTCACCAGCCGAGGCAGGAGCAACTGCGGGTCCCTCACTGACATGCAATTGAACAATAATATCTGCATTTCATTAATTTATAATTATACTTTCCACTTTAGAATCAAACTTCTGCATATTAACGATTAAGTGTTGTCGCAGACCTGTGCGGAGTCCTTGCTAGAGGTTTCGCCACGGTTAAGAGGAACAAGTTCACTTGATGTTGTTGAATTATCGTGTTCCTGGTTACTTGAGCAGTTTTGTTGTTGTCTGTCATCTTTGACAGCAAGAGAAAACCAATTTCCACAAACTTCCATGCTTTCAGGACTGTGGGCCCCGTCCAAATAAAACACCAAATCTCCTCGACTTCCATTATCAAGTGACGGGTCAGGCATGATCTGGGCTCGTCCTTGTAGCATTGCTGTTGTTAGCCCTTTGATGAACTGTTGGGGCAGTGCATTCTATATCCAAGCATAACAAATTATTATTATTTTATTTAAAAAAAATTGATATATAGGAGTTTGTTTTAAGGAACTAACATTCTGGTCTATCGAATCAGGTTCCAGATGACCAGTATTTTGGAGCCAAGTAGTGCATAGTTTGATGGCAAGTCCAGCATTAATATACTGGTGATCGCCTACAAGCCCAAGCTGTAACCCGTTCAGCAATTTGCTATCCAATGGATTTGCTACTTGAAGAGGCACCTATAACACCAAAATTTGCATTAACACACTGTGTCATTGATTCCAGATCTGGAAAAATTGGCCAGTCAAGTAATGGGTGGGTCGGGTTGACCCGAAACAAAATTTTGCCAAAATTATCTTTTTTATAAATAATTAGCATGTTAATAGGATTGCAAATACTATATTCTTTTTAAGAAGATATAAAAATATAAATTTTTGAAAAAAATGATTTAGAAAGTTTTATGCGGTATATATACACTCACTTTCAATCAATTTGGCTTGTTTCTATTTAAGATATTTTAGTTATTTCACCCACATAGAGAAAAGACAGCCAAAATCTACCCATTCAGAAGCAAATGGGTCGAAAAATCCACCTCTAATTGACACTTTCAATTCAACTACTTAATAAAGTAGAGTAACTGTAAAAGATAACGTGAATTACATCCAACTGTGAAGCCTTTTCCTTGATCACTTCCATAGCTTCGTCTGGTTGAGGCACAGTAAATGCAGGAACACCTCTCTACATAAAAAAAAATAAGCACAAAATGAAATGACCAAGAAAAATGAAAAAAAAAGACAGAAAACTAACCAAATATAAAAGAAAAAAGAAATAAGAAATGATGATTTGCTGTGTGAAAGAAGGCATTCAATTTTAGGAAGCACCTTGAAGATACCAGCCTTCTCCCCAGCAATTTCTCCAAGAGTATTTCCTACTCAAAGAAACGTTCATTAAATTTGACCCATCTAAGATCAGTCTAGTATTGAAAAGAATAATAGAAATAAAAACATGTAACGGCCAAAGACAATAGTGAGACGAATTATGATTTATGAGTAATATAAGAATAAAAATATGTCAAGACTAACCTAGAATTTCAGTGTGGTCGTACCCTAGGGACGAAATACCACATACAACGGGATTCTGAACCTGAAAATCCGTGTACCACATTACATTTAATACATGTAACTATTAACGTTACCAACTAAAAACAGTGCATGTGACAAATCCCACTTTAGTAACTTGAGAGCCTTAAGTAACATCCCAAAGAGTTCAAGTATGAGCATTTGCTTACCACATTTGTTGAATCAAACTTTCCACCTAGTCCAACCTCCATAATAGCAACATCTACCTGTATCCAAACACAACGAGTTTTAGGACAAAAAATGTTATATTTATAACTTTAACTTTGGTTATCGGGGTGCAGGGGAAATGGGAATTTGTTGTGGGAAGGGGAAAGTTGATAAAGTAAGCCACATACTTGCTCTGCTGCAAAAATCTTGAAACCAAGTAAAGCAAGAAAGCGGAATAAATTTGGCATTGGTATATCATCATTGCATTTTTCCTGCATATTAAACAGAAACAATTAAAAGATGACCACAAAGACATTATCCAAAATCAATAAGTTCGTCAACAAATATATTATTAATCGTGTTAGTTCTACTGTGATCAATATATATATTTAAAACAACATTCATCAGACGAAAACTGCATTTTTTAAGCAGCGGCACATTGGAACTAAACTGTGGGAAAGAAATCATTTCGGCCTTTTGGATGATTACGTGTTTTACAGAAGATAATAGTTTGAGAAGAGAATTATACAAATACTGAAATACTAAATGACGAGGAACAGACATAATTATAGTCAATATAGGTAAATTACATTCAGAATGTTTATGGATCAGAAATCATGCCTTCAGTCTATCCCAACACCACCAGAAGTACGCCAAAAACTTCTCTTCAGATATATCGACGCTGAATAATAAGACAAAAATGTAGAAATTAAGCAACCTTCCAAAGCGAAAACTTGAGATACCTTGATTAAAATCAACTTGCAAATTTTAGGATAACATATATTACCCACTTTATATGATAAACTAACAGTTACAAAACCTGGAAAACTTACCCATCTAACCGAAATCTTTCTCGAATATCAATAAGGTGAGGAGATGTAAAAAGGCCGGTGCGAAAGCCGCAATTTCGCAGTATTGCCTCAGTAAATGTGCATGTTGATCCCTATATATTGCATAACATCAGCATAAAATCAACAATATACATCCAATTGTCTATTATTTCCATGTAGCAAATATGATATACTAATCAAATATATCGAAAAAAGCACGGCTGCTTATTTTTATCTATGTAGCACAGCGCACAGGGACATACTGCTTATCCGTCACAAGAAGAAACAAATGATTAATTTCTTACATTTCAACGAAGAATCATAGTTTAAAGTTTAAACCGAAGCCCCAACTTTAGCACAGCCGTATCATAACAAAACTTATTTACAAGCTATTTCCTATAAAACCTTAGTCGCATTTGTATTACTTTAATAGAAGTATCGGGAAAAATAACTGCAGTATTAGACGGTTAATAATCACAGCTAACTTAAAACAAGATTACCTTTCCTTTAGTGCCTGCAACATGAATGATGTTCATCTTCTCAATTGACTCCTCCAAATCCAAAATCTATAACGAAAAGACGTAACCTAAAATTAGCTATGCTGATAACAGATCATACAAATAAAAAAGGTAACTGTTCTGAGTTTTCAACGCGAAATTCAACTTCTAGATCGAATGTTGTATATTAAACTTATAGTAAAACAGTAATATTAGATGTATGTGTAAGTTAGTTGTTAGTAAGTAAGTATGTATATCTAGGTAAGCTACCTTAACGTAGTCGAAAAGTAGCTCGAATCGATTGCCGTTATTACTCGAATCGGCACGAGATTTTTGAGTAATGAGAGATGATAAAGCATCCATTGCTTCATCATAAGATGAAACATTATTATTGGAGCCACATTCATCATCTAGAAACAGCATCAACCAATAATAAATTTGTTAATTTTAAACATTTAATCAATAAAAAACTGAGAATATATTGAAAAAGGAGGTTAGAGAGAATGAATGGAATACCTTGAGCCATGAGTGAGTGATTGAGCTGAATGGATTAAAGTGAAGATGAATATACGGAAAGTAATGGCGATGGGGCGGGGTCAGTGATGATGGGAGAGTTGGTGAAGATTAGTTTGGTGTGGAGGAAACCCACTATACTTTTGTCCACTACCAAAAGGACTAAAAAAAAAAGTTTGACCCTACATGTTATCTTGATATATAATAAAAGAAATGTATAAAATGTCAATCATTAGATTGAAATTCAACTTTAATTTGAACCATTAGATTATTTTAATAATGTCATCATTAATAATTTTATTTTAACCCTTTACTTTAAATAATTAATACTTATTTTTAAATAGTAATAATTAAATAAAACTAAGAGAGAATGTCACAAATCGTCCTTGTGGTTAGACTGTTTTTCACGTATCGTCCTTTTCGAGAAAAGTTAGCACAGATTATCCTTTTGTTTTTTAAATTTATCGTCTGTGATCCTTCCGTCCAAATCCGTTTAAATTAAACCGTTAAGTGGCCCCATGTGCCTGTCACATGAGGGTAAATGAGTAATTTCTTACAACTTCATTCTTATTCCTATCTCTCTATAGATATAATTAATTATACATATATAGATATAGATATAGATATACATATATAGATATAGATATAGATATTCACATTCACTCATCTTGTCTTCCTATAAAATAAAATCCCACCACTCATTTCCGATCACCTTCTCCGGTGACCATCTCCGGCGAGTTTCTTGAAGTCCCCAGTTCACAAATGGCCACCTCAATTCCGGTAGTGTGAGAGTCAGCGGTGATTTTACTCCACCGGATCGGTTTTACAATTCGCTTATGGATTTTACTCCACCGGATTTTACTTCGCGATTCCAATTTGGTGGCAGAGAGTCATCGGTGATTACGCCGGCAAGAACCAAGACGGAGGAGAGTGGCGGCGAAGGTGGATTTGAAGTAATCAAAAAACATGTATATTTCTTTCTACCAGTATTATAGCTAAGTTTACATCTGTTTTATCAGGACAAACAACAAACACATATAGAAAGAAAGAAGTCCAAGTCCGTCTTCTTAATCTGCTCTGGACTGACCGGCACGGGAAGATAAGATGATCCCAACAATCAAACCGTATAGGGCCAAAGCTTCAACAAAGATGAGAATAAGAATCATACCAACAAAAAGCTTTGGCTGCTGGGCGTTGGCCCTGTAAAATAGAGAGAGAAGTTGAGCGAGATGAAGAAAAAGGGGAGAAAGAAGTGAGGTTAATTAAAAAGTTATGGTAAAATAAGAACAAAAGAGGGGGATGAGAGGTAAATGACTCATTCACCCTCACATGTTTATCATGTGAGGTAACTTAACGGAGACAATCTAACGGAAATGGACGGAAGGATAACCAATGATAAATTTAAAAAACAAAAGGATAGATGGTGCTAACTTTTCTCGAAAAGGACGATACGTGAAAAACAGCCTAACCACAAGGACGATTTGTGACATTCTCTCTAAAACTAATTAACCTAATGACTTTAAATAATCCAACACTTGTATTTTAAATTAATTCTAAAAAATTACAAAACATATTTTTTCTTCAAACACATACACATTTTTAGCATAAAAAGAAACTAAAATTATTTGATTGTTTTACGAGTGTTTTGCATATAAACGAAAAACATATCATATAAAAAAAAATTCTGTTTTTTTCGTCCTATTTACCCAATATTTTTATTTTTTTATATATTATAAAAAGAAAATAAAATTATTTTATTGTTTTACGAGTGTTTTGCTTAATAAACGAAAAACATATCATATAAAAAAATCTTCTGTTTTTTTTCGTCCTGTTTACGCAATATTTTTAGTTTTTTTTATATATTATAATTATTTTATTTTTAATAAGGTTTTCTCCGAATTACACAGTAAATGTTTTATTTAACTTCACATTTGCTAACATATTCATTTTGTCTACATGACTAATAGTTTTCTATCAATCTTTTTATATAAATTATATGTTCTTTGTTAACATTATATATTTTTTGATATAATTCTTCGCGTATTAGGCGAGTCAATAAGCTAGTATTTACATAAATAAGTAGCAAACTTTTTTTTTCCTTTCACATACTAAGTATTTTCGATTGTTGTAATTTGGAAAACACCTTGGAGCTCTAGTTAGTGGGGCTTGTTTAAAAAAATGGGGAATTGAAAAAATACATGGATCGATTTTGGACCGATCCGAAAATATGGTCGAGTTTGTGGTCTGGTCTTTTAAATTTCCATAATATCGTTTTCAATCTAGAATCGGATCAAACTGTTGATCCATTCGAGAAGAACCGAATTAAATGCACATAAAATTACCTTGTCTTTGAGACAAATGAAAAATATACTCAATTAATATCAATCTTTAAAATGTCACACTAAAACATAGTATTAATAAAACTAGTTTAGTACCCGTGTGATACACGATATTGTATAAAAAAATTATTTTAAAATCATTAGAGAAAGAATCATGTAAGCTATATCGTTTGATATGTTTTAATAAATAATATAAGCCTAAAATATTAATCTTGATAAGAGTTTTTTTTATGTGGTTTACAAAGGTTAGTAATAAGATAGCAAACATACATCTTAACTTTACATACATTAGCTTAAAGATACAATGAGCTAAAATAAAGTCATCCATAAATTAACAACACAAGCTTACAAAGTATCAGCAAGCGGCTTAGGTCATACTAAAATTGTTAGTACTTCATGTACAAAAAGTTAATCATCTATAAATCCAAGTTTAGAACAAATAGGAGGAGGTTCTTATAAACCAATATTTAAAGTAAATTAAGTAAAAAAATATGAAAAAATAATTTATAATATGTGTAATTTTGTATTATGTTTATTTATTCAATTATAACAAACTTTAAAAAAGCAAGTTTTTATATGCATCAAAATATATGTCGTTTAGAGGCTGTGCATCAAATTCATTGTTTTTGTGTAGTAAATATTCAAATTTGATGCACAACGATAAAACTACCCATTTTTTGATGTACAACAAAACTTCGTTTTTTAAAGTTTGATATACGGTTAAAATGAACGATAATCCAAAATATCTAACGTTATAAATTATTTTTTAATTTTTTTTTACTTATTTTACCTTAAATTTTGTTTTACAAGAACCAACCTCTGAACAAATAAATCCATATATGTTTGTAAGCTAAATCAAAAAACTTAATTACTCGAGCAAAGTAGAAAACATATTAAGGGTGTAGTTATATATTGAAAAGTTGAGAGTCCGTAAGAAAACATGTCCAACATATTTGGGGAAGAAAAATTTAACTTTATATATTCTCAATGCATTTCAGCTGATGACATACAATTTTATTATTTTACTATGTTTGACCATCTCCAAAGAATATAATGAAGACATGCACATATTGACCCCATAAAACCTTGCAACCCAATTCATGTAGTAGCAAAACTTAGGGCACGTGTCGACAATAACACAAGATCATATCAAATACTAACACATATATAAAACCTTCTATATTAAACACTTTGTTGGTCATGGTTCATCTCGAGTGTTTCTTCAAAGCTATAAAGTTCAAAGTCTTTATGGAATTTAATAACCTCATATTAGAAAAAAAAAACGCAAACGTGAACTTTGAAGCCATAAACTATATTGACGACGCCTCATCATTGAGTATCATCGTCGTCTTAAGCATAGTTGGCATTCAAATCGAAACAAAAGTAAAACACGATCAATTTTTTTGGTCTTAGATCTGACTAGGTGCTCAAAGTAAAACTTTAACAATAAAGCTATAAAAAACCCAACTTAAAAATCTTTTATAATAATGGTTTGATCAATACTAATTTAAGGATTTGGAGTCATATTTAACTTGTTGAAATTGAAACAAAATTAAAATCCAAATTAAGTTTCACATTTGAATCGTGCTGTAATTATTCATTGTTTTGTTTTATAAATTAATAATAAACTAAAAGCATCTAAGTCAAAGTAAATAGGTGGTAAATGATCAATAAAAATACATAATTTTATAAGCATTAAAAGACACAATTTTGACAATTCATCATATTCTAATTTAATGGCTAAAATTAAAATCAAAACATATTTTTCTTTTATTTTTTTAAATTAGTTTATCTCACAAACCGTTAATTGTTAGACGAAACAAATTACACCGTTGCGACCGTCTCGTTTTTATCTCCAATTAGAGCAGTGGTGTTATATACTTTCGACGACTTTTTTTTTTTTTTTTTTGTGGGTATTGAAATTGTAACGATAATATCACATGTGATATTAGCATCAATTCATAAAACTTTATAAAAGAGAATTATTATAAAAAGTATAAATTACCTAAATTTAAAAAAATATCGAATTTTGACTATTTTTTGACATAAATGTGATAGTACCCATATCACATGTGATAGTATGCATATAACATGTGATAGTACGTATATCACATGCGATAATATTGTATATCATATGTGACAATTTTTTTTTTTTTTTTATATAAATGTGATAGTATGCATATCACATGTGAGAGTACGCATATCACATGTGATTGTATTGTATATCATATGTGATTTTATTATGTATGTAAATTGCGAAAACTTATAAGAAAATAAAACACATGATTTCAACTTTAATTTTTAATTTTAAAACACAAAAATATTATATCAGGTATAATCTATATAGACCCGGAAAAAAAAAATCAAAAATTGATGATTTTTTATTTTTCTGTTTTCGGACAAATGTTGATATTCGTAAGGTACAATCATATATGATTTGAACACTAAATATGAATTTCAAAACATATATTTGTTATATTATATACATTTAACTAGAATCAAAAAGAAAAACGAAAAAAAATATGTCAAATTACTAAAATCACATGTGATAAAATCGTGATTTTATAATAAAAAATTTCAAAACCCATCAAAGAAACCCGGAAAAAAATTTCGTCAAAAATATATCGAGTGGGTACTCTATAAAAAGGTAATTTAATGAAAAGTCCTTATATCGGTCGAAGTAATGATGACATATGTGATACAATCGTCATGATAATTTATATTGATATGACTATGAAATGTTCATGTTTGTGCACACAGTTTACAAATAGATTCATATCTAAATATGTACTAATTAGGATGTATGTTTAAATAAATTGGAACTTGTGATGAGATTCTAAAGGCGATTGAATAGTCGTATAAGTGATGTGAAAATAAATATTTTTAAAAGATATAAGTTTTGCCTTGAGTCATATATCGACCGTGCGAAGGATGGAATCCTTGCACACTAACATTAAAATGTTGGATATATATATATTTTATGATAATTACAATCATTGAGTACTCAAATGGTTAAGAGGTAGCTTTATATTCATTTGACCGCAATGAGCTTAAGTGATGTGATCATGAGGGGGGGAAATACGTTTTGCCCTCTTTTTCCCTTGACCACGGTTTTGTCACACTGGGTTTTCCAGACAAGGTTTTTAATGAAGCACCCTAAGCGTATTTAAAAGTTATGTACTCTTTTTCCTCACTAGATTTTTGTCCAGCTGGGTTTTATCTAGAAAAGGTTTTAATGAGGCATAATCGTTTAATTAATGGACATCCAAGAGGTAGTGTTATGAATAAATATGAAATTGATGCCCATATCTTATAATATATTAATAAAGAGATATTTGACTATAACTGAGAGATTTTTCTTGGTGATTAATCTACCCATGTACTATAAACATATACTTCTATATGAGATGAATAATATGATTTTTCATTCTTTGTTCCTTATTATTCTTATCTTCTTTATTGTTTACAACAAATAATATTTTTATCTTGGACTAATAAAAGATTATCATTTTAAACCCTACCTCTAATGTTACACAAATAGCCCAACTTTTCATAAATAGCTTTCTAAATTGCTCTCAAACTAATATTCAATGAGTCAAACTCATGATCTTATGGTTCTAGAGATGTCAGGCCATCTTGAAGGCATACTCTAAAACTTTATTTTACTATATTTAGAGTATAGAGTTAGAATATTCATCTTCAATCATCCTCTAAAACTATTCTCTATATTTAGAGTATTGAGAAATTTTTTAAATATAAAATATTACTATTCATGATATTTTAAAATTAAAAAGTATGTGATTGAAGAAAAATGGTTTTAAAGTATCAATATTCTTAAAAGATATTTTTAAATGTTCTATATTTAGAGTATAAGGTTGGAAATAGTCTAAGTACCAGTTACAACAAAAAACTATTCTCCGTACATTACAATTGCGTATAGTTTGCTATTTTTTATATTAGTTCAATTTGATAAAAAAAAAATCATTAAATAAGTATATACAATTTAATTGTTGTTGAGGTATGTTCCATAAGTGTTCCATTTGTTGTTTTGACTAATGTCATAGTCGGGGCGGATCTGTAGTGATAAGAGGGTATGCATTGCATACCCTGTGATACCAGATAGTAGTGTAAAATTTTTTTGTTCTTAGTTCTTGTGAAGGAATTTTTGGAGTCTGCATACCCAAAAAAAAATTTCAACCAATTGTCAGAAGTGAGCAAATTAAACTATCAGAGCTTGATTCGTATGGTTAAATTCCGTAACTTATATAACTACAACAAGATCCATTTAATTATTAAACAATTGGCTCAAGAATAAAAAGCATGATGAGATTGTGCATATTATGGGAGAAGATGAATTTTCAAGAAGTTGGATCAAGAGATTTTATTTAAACAAAATATAAGCCAAGAAATTGGCTCGATACTTCTGAAACATATCTAAAACAAAGGTTTAAGGTAAGACTAAAATGAAAGATTTGTGATCAAACCAAAATGGCAAGGCCTTCCTTCTTTGGAGCAGGTGGAATGCTCTTGTTCCCAGGGAAAGCAGTTCGTGAAACATCAACAAGAGCCTTGAAACTATATGGCTCATGCATCGACAGCTCTGATAGAACCTTCCTGTTTAGTTGGATGTTTTCTTTCAAAAGTCCGTGCATGAAGTTACCATAATTGACCTGAAATTGAAAAAAAAAAAAATTAAAATAAAAGACCAATACCATTAACAAAATTCTAAAAACATTAGACAAAAAAGTGCCAGTGGGTCAATCAGACTCGACACCCGCCCCATTTTAACATGCACTTAAATATGACTTGTTTTGACCCGAACCCGTATTAATATCACCCAACCCGTATTAAAACCCGAAATTTATTGAGAGGTTTATGTACCTAAACATATCCTAAGACCATAGATGTAAAAATATATCATTTTCAGTCCAAAAATCGTCGAAAACGAGTCGTTTTAAATTGTTCCGCGACTTAGTGTAACTGTTAGTTACACTTAGCGTAACTGTTAGTTACGTAGCGTAACTGTTTTAACCTATTTTTTTCTTAATCTTTAAATGACCTTTTTTTCTTTCTTAAATTTGATAACTTCTTTCTTTGCATGACCTTTTTTAACTGTTAGTTATGACCCGAACCCATTTTGACTAACACGACCTGAGCCGGAGCTGCCAATTTTTGTGAGACCTAGGTATAACTAATGCATTGATAAGTTACCCTCCTATTAAATGACTACAAAGGTCGAGCAATCGCGTACAATTTTCTTGCTTCTAATTTATCAAACATCTTGCAATCAGTTAAGAGGATTAATGACATTATAACGAATCTTAAACGTAATTCAATGGATAAAGTAGTATCTTAATAACATAACAAAACATTAAAGTTTATAAAATCCAAAAAGAAAGAAAGTTAGTAGGAGTAATGGTTCATTTTAAAGTTGAGAGATAACATACACCCAATTGACAAATACATATCAGAAATTTCCAAGCATTACCCACACCCAATTGATGAATCTGAGAGTAATCTCTATTATCTTCACTGTATCGGTAATCTGAGGATGAACAAGCATGAACAATTGACTACTTTAGTTTTACCTAATTTCCTAATTTATGGTCTTTGTTTTCTTAGCCCAATTGCCTACGTAATTTCCCAGATCCCAACCCAGTTTTAATTTATTAAAGACCCATTTACTTGCAAACTTTATTATTTTCTTTTTATAGGTATTATTTTAGAAAAAAAAATAGATAATAACAATTTTATAGGTCGTGACTTGTGGTTAAAAATTAAATCGTAAATTACAGATTTATATATTATTTATAACAACCCCTACATCTGAGGATCGATTCACTCTCAAATTAAGTAACCACACATTTATAACAATCTCTACATTTTCGAGCTTCTAAACCATATCTGTAAGGTTGTAGTTATCACTTATTAACATTTTTTTAGAAATTATGATTAAGTATTAATTAATTAAATTTTTAAATATTGTGTTATGTCGAGGATTCTTTTATGATATGTTTATTTTCGAATAATTTTTGGTGTTTTTATGTCTATATGTACATATATATATTTTGTGTAGTGAAACGATGAAACCCCTAACTAGACACATGTTTCCAAACGGAATTTATGTAATTCTTGTATAAAAAATAAACAATCAGTCTTGATAACTCTTTAGAGAGAAACTAGACTGATTCCTATAAAAACCTAAACTCAGAAGAAAAGAAAAAAAAAACATGAACCAAACATTCAAATATTAAAACCATATATATATATATATATATATATATATATATATATATATATATATATATATATATATATATATATATATATATATATATATATATATATATATATATATATGAGTAGAATCAAATAAAAAGTTTCAAAATTGTAAAAAGTTGAGTAAGAAATATATAGGAATGACATGTGGATGCTTAGATAACATTTAAAAAAAAAGAGAAAATCACAAAAATAATCACTTGAGAATTCAAAAATACCAAAAATAATCACTCATTTGTATTATTTTCAATCTCGCGACGAAAAAAATGGCGCGAGGAAAATGGCGCGAATCAGATGATTATTTTGGTATTTTTGAATTCTTAAGTGATTATTTTTGTGATTTTCTCTAAAAAAAATATATATTTTTTATTTTTTAATAAAAAAAACAAATAAAAAAAATCGGAAAAAGAAAAATTTGGAAAAAAAAAAAAATTTGAATTTTTTTTTTATAACGTCATCTGCCACGTCATATGATTCACAAAAAAAATATGATGCAACATTAACGATGCACAAAAAATATGATTCACATTAATGATGCAAACAAAAAAGCTATAATATTCAACTATGATGCACACATAAATGTTCATCATAGGTGTGCATCATATTTTTACGTATATATATATATATATATATATATATATATATATATATATATATATATATATATATATTTAAATTTTATTTTTTATTAAAAATATTATTTTTTATTAAAAAATAATTTTTTTTTCCAAAGTTGTTATATCACAAGAACCCTATATATATATATATATATATATATATATATATATATATATATATATATATATATATATATATATATATATATAGGGTGAGGTTCAATTGAGATCCTCAATTTGCTAGGGATCCACTTTTCAGCCACACATTTTCCCCTTGATACTTTTGTTTTATTTTTTTTTTTATTTTTTTACTTAACTTTTTTTTTTCAAAATCACATGTGATTTTTTTGTAAAAAATTGAAATCACATATGATTTTCAAAAACCAAAATTTTAAAATTTTAAAATCACACGTGAATTTTTTTATTTGAAAAATCACATGTGATTTTCAAAAACCAAAATTTATAAATTTTAAAATCACACTTGAAATATTTGTTTCTCGAAAATCACATGTGATTTTATAAGCAAAATAGTTTGTACGTTAAAAATCACATGTGATTTTTCCCATAAAAGATTTGTAGATTGAAAATCACATGTGATTTTTAAAAGTAAGATTGAAAATCAAATGTGATTTTCGGAAGAAAAAAAAAATAAAAAAATAAAAAGTAAATAAAAAGGTAAAAAAAAAAAGTAAAAAAAAAAATTAGAAAAAAAGCAAAAAAAAAAACAAAGATATAAGGAAAAATGGGT